>OZ024680.1:1761072-1847442 GCA_964016965.1 Diacarnus erythraeanus
AGTGTTTTGAAAAATGAATATAATACAACTGGCAGTCTAAAAGAAGTGATCAAAGAGCCAAATTTAAGTAAGTTGTGTCGCCAAGGAACAAACTTTCCATACTTCAGGGCAAAAATTGATACCTCACCTAATTTCCCCTGGGGGTAGTTAAATTGTTACCAAGTGTGTGATATTTTGTTGTAACTAATAAGGATGCACACTTCTACCTCAGTAACATGGTGTAATTTTTACACGGGTACTGCATGTACATGTCTTGTAGGTGATGTAATGTGGACATGTTAAACTTGTTAGAATGAAACTACATGCTGCTTTATAAGTGTTTTTTTTTTTTGTTTTTTGTTTTTTTACCCTATGGCAAAAAGATAGCTATAGAATTAGCATAGAAGCAAGAGGAAAAATTGTCTGAAAAAGGTCATACTCAAAGACACAATATTGCTGCTAGAATTGGTTGTATGTGTGCAAAGTTCTTAATAGAACAAGTTATTAGGTTCAGTAGTAGCTAAATAAAATATTCCTGGAGGGAAAATAAAAACAATTTATCATGAAGACAGACTGATTGCTAGGAAAAGCAAATCAAATCAATTCAAAACAACTCCTGGAATCAAGACTGAAGTAAAAGAAGAGCATAAAATATCTAATTCTACAATCCAGAGGAGGCTAAGAGAGGCTGGGCTTTTTGCTCCTAAGCCTAGGAAGAATCCTTACTTGTATCAGACAAATTTTGCAAAGATTCACTGATATTGGACTTTGAAAAGTGTTAGGATAACGGTATGGGGATGTATACACTAGGTTTTTGCAAATGTTGGAGATAGGCTAAATGGGAATGCTTACAATGATTTGTCTGGGAACTATATGATTCCCTAGTGTCTATTTATATACATGATCTTTCAACAGGATAATGTGTCCTGCCATATTATGTACAGCTGTGATGCATAGTGCACTGGCAAGTAAAACTCTAGATCTGTTGGTATACCTTGAATAGAGCATCAACTCATTTTTTGGAAGGGTCAGGCCCCCAACAGAAATATTTGGGGGGCACCACTGGTTTCTCTGGCCTCCATGGTTCATACTCCAGTGATTAGTCTACTTCTGTTTGTGTTCTATGTTTAGCTTTGCAAAGGTGATGGAATGGAATGTATATCTTCATTGTCTGGGTGCATATAGCTTGTATGTATTATTATTGGTGGGGCCACCCTTCCTACTTTCCTGGAGAATAAATAACAATGTAGCTAGCTGAGGAATATTTATGATAATAATTATAACTATACAAAGGATGTGACAGAAGAGGAAATGGTGACTGCATTCCTGACAGTGTCTATAAGAAGGGCTGTGTCCAGACTACACAGCATGGCGTACAAGTATTGGAATGTGAATGGGTAGTATGGGAATGAGACTGTTATTTGAAGTACTAGTCTTGTGTAAATGTGTAAGATTATATTATAATGGTATAGCATTTGATTCTACTCCATCTCTCCCATCAGTTATCAGAACAGATAGCAGCAATATTGTGTCTTTGAGTATGACCTTCTTCAGACAATTTTTCCTCTTGCTTCTATGCTAATTCTATAGTGCCATAGGGTCAAAAAAAAAAAAACACTTATAAAGCAGCATGCAGTTTCATTCTAACAAGTTTAACATGTCCACATTACATCACCTACAAGACATGTACATACATGCAGTACCCATCACCATGTTACTGTGGAGGTATATAGAAGTGTGCATCCTTATAAATACTATCACACACTTGGTAACAATTTAACTACCCCCCAGGGGAATTAGGTGAGGTATCAGTTTTTGTCCTAAAATATGGATAGTTTGTTCCTTAGATTTGGCTCTTTTATCACTTCTTTTTGACTGCCAGTTGTATTATATTCATTTTTAGAAACACTAAATTAGCCTCAGAATTGATGTCAGAGCTAGCTTCATTTTTTTCAGAGTGTTTCTGAGGGGGGATGCTCCTAATTTTGCAAGTGCCTATGGCACTGCCTCTTGCCATCTTTGGCCATGGACTGGCCCCCCCAATGTTCAACTAGTTCTTACTCTACTGTTCTCTGACTACATTATCCTCACTCAATCATGAAGTAAATGAGTTCACATAATTTGTAATCTGGTCTCTGGAAGTAGTGATAAAGGATAAAAAAAATTTTCTCGACAAATATTCAGGCTGCATGATACCATCTATAGCAACATTATGTGACCTTTAGTGGTACACATAATATTATACACAAAATATTATATAGCTAGAGCATAATTATTATAATCCACATGAAACAGGACAACAGGAACAGTACATAGTACAGTGAAACCTCCGAATAACGGACACGCTTGGGACAAGCACTAGTGTCCTTTATTTGGAGGTGTCCTTTACAGGGAGGTTTTGCTCAAATGTTTGTTTTCTCCCTTACAGACATTGTGTGGTGCATTTATATTTAATAGACCCTTAAAAACAATAATTATAATTACTGGAAATAGTCATGTGTGGTACTCTGTCTCACAGTTTTTGATGAATAAAGAGATGTAACATCATTCATTAAATTGTCAGTGTTTTGGGCTGCAGTAAAGCATTTACGATGCTCTAAAATTTTTTTGACATCATCTAATGATTGAATAACTTCTTGAAAATTGTGTAATTTAGGAGGGGGTGGTAATAAGTCGAAGTCTTCTGTATCTGATTCATCCCTATCATCAGGCAATTCCTGGCCATCTTCATCCATTAAGCCTTGAAAGGACAACTATCATTGCCCACTGTTCTCTCAATCAGATCACCCAATTCCAATGATGCCTCAATATCATCGAATGGATCACTCTCATTTATACAGGTGCTCACCACATCAAATTCACTAGTCAGAATACCAGCAGTTTTGAAGCACTTAACTATAGTAACCTCATTCCAGGCATGGGCAATCCACCAAATAGCTGTCAATACATTGACAGACTTGGCTACCTCAGATGCCGAACTACACGAGTCAATTTTAGCCAAAATATAAGGCAGGAACACTTTACGGTAATGAACTTTAAAGTTCTGAATTATTCCTAGGTCCAACGGTTGCAACCTAGAGGTTGTGTTGGCAGGCAGAAAAACAATCTTTATATTAGAATACTTATTTCTTAGGTCTTCTGGGTGACACCCAGCATTATCCAAAAATAGTAAGACAGATCTACCTTCAGTGCAAATCTTGTGGTTGAAAGATGATAGCACATTATCCAATATCTCTCCTGTCATCCAGGCTTTTTTCTGGCTGAAGTACTTAATGGGAAGAGTACTTTTAATCATACCACGGAAACACCTGGGATTTTCCGACTTCCAGATAACTACTGGAGCCTCCTTATCTCCAGCTGCATTAACCAGGAAGGCCACAGTAACTCTTTGCTTTGACTTCTTGCCACCTCGGCACTTCTTTCCCTTTTCACCAAAACTTCTATCTGGGAGGGCCCTCCAGAAACACCCTGTTTCATCTAAATTATATATATATCCTCCCTTTTATAGTCCTTCAAAATTTCTGGCAATCTCTCTTTCCAGGAATCTATTGTTTCACCTGCAACATCTCCCGACTCACCCTGGATGGCCACCCTTCGTATGTTGTAACGTTTCTTCCACTTTTCTAACCACCCGTTTGTTCCTTTAAAGTCAGGCTTTCCCAGCCTTACAGCAATTTCCCTAGCCTTTTCTGTTAGCTGGGTCCCAACTGGATATTATGTTTTTTGAGCAGGCAAGCAAGTACCACATATATAACGCCTCATTTATTTCTGAATAATCTGAAGTTCGATGTCTTGTATGGGACAAGGAACTTGAAGCATTAGATTCGTACAAAGATGTAATGAATTCTTAATCCTTCAGAATGTCAGATATCTGGGTCTTACCACAATGGAATAACTCACTAAGAGCACGCACTGACAGCTTAGGATCACTCTTATTCTTTTCAATAACTTCTACTTTTTGCTTCAGTGAGAGATGACATCTCTTCTTTGAAGCCATAGCTGCTCAGATCGAGACCGCTAAAAATGAACAGCCGTACTGGGAACGTGCTGCTTGATCGCATGACAACCATGTGATCGCCTATGATGGCTTCTCAACCCCAGCTGGTACTGCTTTGTGTGTAGCAGAACTGCAGTCTTTCATCAGAGGCCACCATGTATACAAAGATGTGTGGATGCCTGTCATTGGAGAGGTGCTGCTTCTCAGGAGAGAGCCTAGCAATGTCAAAGACAGTTATGCTGTGGCGATAGTGAAGGATGGTGACGTTGTTGGCCATGTCCCATACGCTATAGCTTCACATTTTCTATGCAGAGAGTGCAATAAAGCTTTTGCAGAGGTGACAGGGAACGAGGTGAACAGAGGAGGAGGATATGGACTGGAGGTTCCATGCAAGTATAGATTTTACGGTCCAGAAGTGTATGTCAAGAAGATGAAAGAAATAATTGAATCCCTTACATCAACAGGGCTGCTATAGCTATCTAGTTAGCTTTAGCTACTGAACACTCAAACTTTATTAGCCCCACCCTCCGTGCATAGTAGCATAGATATAATAGTTGATGATTCAGATATTGCCACGCCCACTTTATCCGCTAAGTAGAGGTAGAATTCACAGTTTGTTCTGAGCTGGTGTCCGTTAGCCGGAACTCGGAGGTGGCCGCTACAGGGAGGTTTCTAAATAATTATGTATTATGGTAAGTTCATTTGGTGCATTTAATTTTGTCCGTTGCATGGAGGTGTCCGCTATAGGGAATGTCCGTTAGAAGAGGTTCCACTGTAATTCCTGTATGAAAGATAGTCTAATTAGTTTAATGTTAAAACATCTTAATACAACCGTTGCTATCACATACATATACCACTCCACTGTTATCTACTGCTACTCCTGTGGGATAGACAAACTCTCCTTGTTGGCTACCTTGACTGCCAAATGAAGACACAAACTGACCTTCAGAAGTGAACACTGAGACTCGATGATTACTAAACTCACTAACATACACCATATCATTCACATCAACTGCTATACCATAAGGTCTATTAAGTTCACCTCTACCAGAACCATGCCTCCCAAAGGTCAATAGGAATCCCCCACCAGCTGTGAAGACTTGAATACGATTGTTTCCATAATCAGCTACATAAATTTTTCCAGTGCTGTTGCAGGCTATACCATGTGGACTGTTAAACTGTCCTTTGCCACTGCCTTTCTTCCCAAAAGTGTTATAATTGGTGAGGTCAGAGTTCAGAACTTGTACACGATTATTTTCAGCATCAGTCATATACAGCTTATTGTTACTAGCATTGTATGCAATGTACATAGGGTGATCAAACTGTAGAGGTCCATTACCTTTAGTACCCACTGCTGTCAAGAACTGGCCATTTACTGTAAACTTCTGAATTCGATAATTCCCACAATCCACCACTAGAATGTTCTCCTCACTGTCTACTGCCACACCACCTGGATTAGAAAATTGTCCATGACCAGAGCCTAAAGTTCCAAATGACTTGAGCTTCTCTCCAGTAGGACTAAAAACAGAAACACAATTGTCTAGAAAGTCTGATACAATCACCTCCCCCTTCTGGTTGACTGTAACTCCTAATGGGTAATACACATCATGTATTATTTGAATTGGAATGCCGAGTTGCACAACTGGTATTTTCACTGACACAGGAAATGGACTTCCTTTCATGTGTTGGCTGTTTATTTTGATGTGTAGCTGGTTCCTCCCCTTCATTGTTGGCCAGTAGTTGATCTCATACCGGTTCTGTCCTCTTCTTTCTACACTGCCTTGAGCTTTGGCACTGGTTATATCCGAAATGACCTCACACTGTAGTGACTTGATTAGCTCTGTACATGGTGTACCCATGTAGTCGAAAGCTTGAAAGAGAGCCATGGACTTCTTCCCAACAACTGCTTCTTCCAGACCCTTGCCTGTGGCATGGCACTTGGATGGATCAGGGTCTCTTGCTGCATATACTTCGCCATAGTTCTGACACACTGCTGTGACATCAGTTGAGACTGAGAATGTAATATCAGCTTCTGTATTAGGCTTCAGTGTGTCTGATTGGAATGCAGAAGTCAGTTCCTTCACTTGCTTCACTATTCTGGTCTTCATCTTCAGGACTTCTCCATTACTGCCTGTGTTTAGTCTCTCTCTCACAAAGTCGAGATAGCTGCTTATTTGGACCTGTGTGGTCTCTATCTGGTCCCTCTGGGTGGCAAGGCCTTTTAGCTTTTTTTGAGCGATTCTGTGTAGCTGGCCAATAAGTTCAGTCTTCCTAACATCAAGGAACTCATGGAGTCGCTGAATTTTGTTGTGTATGTTGGCTTCGATGGCTGCTCGCTGGTCGGATATCTCCCCAGAACATGTATCTAATTGTGCCAGTGCTTTGTTGACAATGGTGAGTTCTTCCTCTATTGGCTTTAGTGATGATGTGATTTCTCCTTTGTACTTCTCAACTAACACCTCTATCTGTTCACTGTCATGGTTGTGATGCTTGCCGCCTTTATATACACATTTATAGCAAATGAGTTCCTCACATTTCTCACAGTAAAGTTCCAATTCCTTGCCTTCATGCTCAGAGCAGTAAGGAGTGAGTTTCTTTGAGGAAGTAGATGATGCCACATCACCCTCTGCCCCTTTTATACTAGAAACTGCATCCTTGTTTTTCTTGTACTCGTCTATAATCTCTAAAAGGTGGTTGACTTCGAACGCTGACTGAAGGCCCCCCACCCCATCGGCGGGAATAGGTGTGTCACGGCGACATTTAGGACAGGTTAAGATGAGTTGTCCCTGCTGGTCTCGGACAACCAGATGCGCGAGACACTTCCTATCGTAGACATGGTGACACTGGAGTACTTTAGGTTCAGTATAGGTATTTAGACAGATGGCACAATTGAGCTGGTCCTCCAAACTCTTAAGTGCCTTTTTTTCAGCCATTTCTCAAAAAGCAATGTCGGACACACCCTGTTATCATTATTATTATGGGCGTGTCAGCTCATGAATATTAATAAGAAATGAAGTGCATCACTATTTAAACTATACAAAGGTTTAGAGTTGGATGTGACAGAAGAGGAAATGGTGACTGAATTCCTGACAGCGTCTGCTGTGTCCAGACTACACAGCATGGCGTACAAGTACTGGAATGTGAATGGGTAGTATTGGAATGAGACTGTTATTTGAAGTACTAGTCTTGTGTAAATGTGTAAGATTATATTATAATGGTATAGCATTTGATTCTACTCCACCTCTCCCATCAGGTATCAGAAGCAGATAGGGTATCCAGTGCAAGGCATCTGAAGGAGGAGGGGGGAAGGGGATACGAAGGGCACAAAATTCAGACGAGTTTCCCCACCTCTATCGCCAAGTTCAAGCTGAAGTTCCAGGGTCTCCCATCTTTGTTATAAAGCTGGCTAATAAGTGAGTGTGTCCATGTGTAGTAGGTGTGGTCACAATAGAAACCATTCCCCCTCAGTGCTCATCATATTGAAGTCCAGATACTTGCTGATGAATAATAATGGGAATGCTATTTCCTTATTTGAATGTGACAACGAAAGCACCAGAAGATAAGCACCAGTATAACTGTAGCCAACCCTGAACTCTTCAAACAGATGGAAACGGTATGAAAATGAATTGCTAGTCTTCTAAATTCAAAGTGAACCCTTAACTGCTGTAAGCAGTGCAATGTTTCTTCTTTGTATTGTATATATGCCACAGGAAGTAGTAAGACTGGCCAAGATGGTGGGGTACGTTAGTATTGGGACAGTAAAATACCTCTACCAAGAAGATGGATGCTTCCACTTCCTTAAGTGAAATCCTCGTCTCCAGGTAATTGATGTGCAACAACTACTACTGATAGCAATAAAATGCCTTGAATACTACATGGACACAATGATTAGATATGGCTATTATAGCTAGTGGCATTCTATCTGGTTATATTATGATGCAATGTGATGACTATATCTTTATTTCTGATTGAACTCTGTTGTTAGGTAGAACATCCATGCACAGAGATAGTGTCCTATAAATTCTGGTAGAAAATCCCATGAAATGTTGTTTGGCTTGTGCAGTTAACACAACATGTTAATTAACATGAGCCACACACTCTTTAGGTAAATGGGGAATCTCTAAAGCCCTAGAATGTCCAGAAACTATTAATTATTACAACTTAATTTCTGCAGAAGTCAAGAGAAGCTGCTACAGTAATATAGAAGGAACAGGCTTCACCCGTGCTTACACCATTGAACCAGTGACCTTTAGACCCCATGAGAACTACACTGGAGAGCTCCCTTTATACTCTAAAATTGAAAATTACTGTGTGTTGTGGGCCTACAATGAAATTCTTGTTAGCCAGTTACTTATAGAGGACTAGAAAAACTCAGAAATCACTTTCACTCCTCTACTGGAAAAATGTTACACAAGGATGCTGTAGAAGAAGCTCTTGCTTTTGTTTCTGTTAAAGATAATCCTGCACTAGAAAACAGAACATAAACATGAAACTATAATGTAATTATTAGTATTAGTATCAATTTGTGATGTCATAACTATTGTATATTTATAAGCATGTACACTTTTACTGATTTTTAGTTGATCATTTTAGTCATTGTATAAATGTTTGTAACTTGTCGGGAATTGCTAGCTGACTAGGGTGCTACAATAAGGATACCAGGAGAATGGGTTTGGGTTCTTCCATCACCCCACCTCCCCCCCCCCCCCCCTCTCTCTCTCTCTCTTTCAATAGAATAATATTATGTTCATGTACTTGCCTATCACACTGTGTTCATATTCCTACATGCAAGGCAGCACTCCATGCCATCCCATTATTTTTCTTGAAAATACTGTAAGTATATAACACAAACAATACTTGCTCAATCATTCTGTGTTTATCCATCATACTGTAACAGTGGAGTAGGAATGAAAAAAATGTTGGGGGGGCCAGACTGGAGTACTCACACCTAGTATAAAGCTAAGCAAGTAGGTCATAAACAATTGATGATGCTAACTAAAAATTGCCAAAATAAAACTTTCTTCTGCCATTAATGAATTCTTTAGCTATGGCTTCTAAATTATGTTGGTCATTTTTTCCCTCTGTGAACAATGCAGTTAAGGCGCTCTTCTGTCATTAAATTTTGAAGGTAAGTCTTTATCCTCTTGAGAGCAGAAAAGCATTTTTCAGCATTAGCTATAGGAATAGTTAGGTAGATTTTCAGTACCTTGTGCACTTCAGATAACAGCATTTTCAAAGTTGAAGTTTCATTAAACACATCACAAATAGTAGAAATCAGTTACCTGCCGTTTAGGAATGCCATTCAATGGAGTAGATTTAGAAGCATTTGCAAATCTATTTTTGGAAATTGATATCTTTGCTATAATATTATAATTGCTGAATCATCAGCACTCTTCCATTAGCACTTTCTATAAGCATTTTTCAATCTTTTGAGCAATAAGAAAAATTTTTTGGATAAATCGCTTTTCCAGAGCAGCTTTCACCAAATCAATTGCCTGAAAATATTCTTTACAATAAAAACACTCAATAGAAGTAAAGGCTAATTTGAGTTTCTGATTCATTATCATCTGCAGTACTACTGGTTCCTTTATCAATCTCAGTGGCAACTTCAGTACTCAAGTCTAAGCTTAATAAATCATGACTATAGTAAACAATTCTGCTTTAATCAAGCTATAAACTGAGCATGCAAGACTTGCCCTACCCAGTGTACAGCTGAGCACATGGTAGGATTGGTATATATAGCTAGTCAAAATGGCATCTAAGAACAGGGGTGTAGACAATAGGGGGGCTTGGGGGGCTTAAGCCTCCCCAGATTTTTCAGAATATGAGATTAACTAGATAATATCATGCTCTGACTTAATTATTATTATTATTTTTTTTTTTGTAAACTGCATATGATGTGCATTGTAGTGGTTTGGTAAACAGTATTCAACCATGACAGTAGTGGTTAACAGGTAAGCATGGCAACATAGTGCTTAGAGAACTTGCTTGACTATTAGCTTAATTGCTAGTAGCTAATAGTAAGTACCATGTCTGTCAATTTCTAAGATAGTGGTTTAGCACTCCTTTAAAGCCAGGTGAATCATCCAATGCCAGCTATCATTCTGAATTAGCCAGTAGTCAGCCTGAACTGAGCTAATAATATTTGATCAGTGTATTATCTTAAAGTGATGTTGAAGATGTTTCAGTGCAGAATCCACTATGAAATAGAGCCTAGCCTATACTTGTGTACATATTTTGAATATTACTCTAATTTGTTCTCTTACACCTCTTGGATTTTGAAGCAAATTTTTTGCCTCTGCAGGAGGAGGCAAATCCCCCTCCCGCACCCTCCCCCTTTTGTCTTTATCTTATTAGCCCCCCCCCCAGTCCTAAAAAGTTGTCTACCCCCCTGATTAGAAAAGACAACTTTCTCTCACTACCCTCCTGTGTCTAGCTCTAAGGATGATTCTGAATGATTACCAAGTTAGTACCAGTATGAAGTTATCAATTTGTTGCTACTAATTAAAGCAATTTACTTTAACAGCACTGCATTAAGCTACCTAGTCAGCCAAGTTGGGGGGGCCAGGCCCCTCTGTCAGAAAAGTTGGGGGGGCCATGGCCCCCCTGGCCCCCCCCATTCCTACTCCACTGTGTAAGCATTCATGTAGATGTCCTTATCTAGACATGAGAGATGCTGGTGAGAAGGTTGGTATTGATGACTATGATTTATAGCACCTCATTCATGTCTGAGCTGACATGCCCATAATTATCTAGAAACAGGGTGTGTCAGGCCAGTGGGTGTGGTCGGGTGGGCACAATGGGTGTGATCAGAGAGTAGGTGTGGTCAGTAAATGGATTATGCACATGCCACTGTGTATCTGATTAATTTATTGACTAGAAAAATATTGACAATTCAAAAACATCCAAATATTTTTTCTCTATGTTCATTGCTTGAAATGAAAGTGTTCAAACAAGTCTCCAAAGATAGCTTGTCAGTTTCTTCTCTATGAATATGTATAATCATTAAGTTTGTCTGACTCATTGTGGTAAATAAGTTTTAACCCACCTCAAAGCTGAAGCACACCTCTCACTCACAGCATTAGTGGCTGGCAAATAGAAGTGTACAGACTTCCGACATAACTAGATCTGACTGCTGGTGACATATCCTTAGTTATTTCAGACAAACTTGGATTCTTTAAACTAAGGTGTGCAATACATGTACCAAACAATTTTAATTGAGCGTCTAGTAATGCTGGATCAAAGTCATTACCATAAAAATCAGTAACAAATTATTCTACTCCATAGAGTAATTCTCACACTGAGTACGTAGGTTTTAGAAGTAAGCATTCAAGATTCCTGTAAGCAGTAGCTACCTAAGTATATCCTGGCTGGTTATAAAGTGATCAGTGACTGTCAAGTCTAAAGCTAGAAAATGTTCACGCCTATACTTGTCCTTTTTCCATGGTCAAGGAAAACCAAGAATTTCACCACATGTGGCGGCTTAGTGTGAACCCTTTACCCACATCATGCTATTTGTGGTTTTTCAATTGTGACGACCTTTTCCCGTTTATGAAAAAAAGTTGTTCAGGCCTGGCCTGACCGTGTACTCCGGCCCTGCGACTGCATCTGTCTATATTGTTTATTGAGAAATGGATGAAA
Organism: Diacarnus erythraeanus; assembly: GCA_964016965.1. NCBI lineage: Eukaryota > Metazoa > Porifera > Demospongiae > Poecilosclerida > Podospongiidae > Diacarnus > Diacarnus erythraeanus. The sequence goes on from OZ024680.1 coordinate 1,772,690, forward strand.
AAAAGGCACTTAAGAATTTGGAGGACCAGCTCAAGTGTGCCATCTGTCTAGACACCTATACTGAACCTAAAGTTCTCCAGTGTCACCATGTCTACTGTAGGAAGTGTCTCATGCGTCTGGTTGTCCGAGACCAGCAGGGACAACTCATCTTAACCTGTCCTAAATGTCGCCATGACACACCCATTCCAAGCGATGGGGTGGGAGGCCTTCAGTCAGCGTTCGAAGTCAACCACTTCTTGGAAATTATAGACGAATACAAGAAAAGCAAAGATGCAGTTTCCAGTCTAGAAGGGGCAGAGAGAGATGTAGCATCATCTACTCCCTCAAAGAAACTCACTCCTTACTGCCTTGAACATGCAGGCAGGGAATTAGAACTTTACTGTGAGAAATGTGAGGAACTCATTTGCTATAAATGTGCATTTAAAGGCGGCAAGCATCACAACCATGACAGTGAACAGATAGAGGTGTTAGTTGAGAAGTACAAAGGAGAAATCACATCATCACTAAAGCCAATGGAGGAAGAACTCACCATTGTCAACAAAGCACTGGCACAATTAGATACACGTTCTGGGGAGATATCCGACCAGCGAGCAGCCATCGAAGCCAACATACACAACAAAATTCAGCGACTCCATGAGTTCCTTGATGTTAGGAAGACTGAACTTATTGGCCAACTACACAGAATCGCTCAAAGTAAGTTAAAAGGCCTTGCCACCCAGAGGGACCAGATAGAGACCACACAGGTCCAAATAAGCAGCTGTCTCGACTTTGTGAGAGAGAGACTAAACACAGGCAGTAATGGAGAAGTCTTGAAGATGAAGACCAGAATAGTAAAGCAAGTGAAGGAACTGACTTCTGCATTCCAATCAGACACACTGAAGCCTAATACAGAAGCTGATATTACATTCTCAGTCTCAACTGATGTCACAGCAGTGTGTCAGAACTATGGCGAAGTATATGCAGCAAGAGACCCTGATCCATCCAAGTGCCATGCCACAGGCAAGGGTCTGGAAGAAGCAGTTGTTGGGAAGAAGTCCACGGCTCTCTTTCAAGCTTTCGACTACATGGGTACACCATGTACAGAGCTAATCAAGTCACTACAGTGTGAGGTCATTTCGGATATAACAAGTGCCAAAGCTCAAGTCAGTGTAGAAAGAAGAGGACAGAACCGGTATGAGATCAACTACTGGCCAACAATGAAGGGGAGGAACCAGCTACACATCAAAATAAACAGCCAACACATCAAAGGAAGTCCATTTCCTGTGTCAGTGAAAATACCAGCTGTGCAACTCGGCATTCCAATTCAAATAATACATGATGTGTATTACCCATTAGGAGTTACAGTCAACCAGAAGGGGGAGGTGATTGTATCAGAGTTTCTAGACAATTGTGTTTCTGTTTTTAGTCCTACTGGAGAGAAGCTCAAGTCATTTGGAACTTTTGGCTCTGGTCATGGACAATTTTCTAATCCAGGTGGTGTGGCAGTAGACAGTGAGGAGAACATTCTAGTGGTGGATTGTGGGAATTATCGAATTCAGAAGTTTACAGCAAATGGCCAGTTCTTGACAGCAGTGGGTACTAAAGGTAATGGACCTCTACAGTTTGATAATCCCGCATACATTGCATACAATGCTAGTAACAATAAGCTGTATGTGACTGATGCTGAAAATAATCGTGTACAAGTTCTGAACTCCGACCTCACCTTTTCCAGCACTTTTGGGAAGAAAGGCAGTGGCAAAGGACAGTTTAACGATCCATGTGGTATAGCCTGCAACAGTACTGGAAAGGTTTATGTAGCTGATTATGGAAACAATCGCATTCAAGTCTTCACTGCTGGTGGGACATTCATATCGATGTTCGGGAAACATGGTTCAGGTAGAGGTGAACTTAATGGCCCTTTTGGTATAGCAGTTGATGTGAATGATATAGTGTATGTTAGTGAGTTTGATTATTATTTGTTCACTTCTGAAGGTCAGTTTGTGTCTTCATTTGGCAGTCAAGGTGGCAAACCCACAGGAGTAGCAGTAGATAACAGTGGAGTGGTATATGTATGTGATGGCAAGAACAGTTGTATTATGATGTTTTAACATCAATGTTATGTCAAGAATTATTCCTGTTGTCCTGTTCATGTGTATATCTACCTATAATTATTTTCTTTTCTTCTATAATAATTATATTGTGTACAACTAATGTCATTTTCTGAAGAATTATGTTGTTATAGATGGTAGCTATCATGTAGCCTGAAATATTTGTCAGGAAGAAATTTTTTTATCGTTTATCACTCTTTTATGGACTAGACTACAATAACTTGCTATATTGAGGATTGAGTGTCAGCAAATAATAACAACATAGAGAATGATAGCTGAGGATTATATCACTATAACTATAAGACTGTTCCTGACAGCGTCTATATGTCCAGACTGCATGGTATGACATACAGGTACTGGAAAGTGAATGTGTGGTATCACAGTATGGGAATGAGATGTACTGTTACTTTGAAATACTATGGGAAATATTCTGGATAGGATTATAAATAACATTTGATTCTACTCCATCTCTCGGTATCAGAGCAGATAGGGTATCCAGTGATGATCAAGGCGTCTGAAGGAGAAGGAGGAAAGGGAATACGAAGGGCATGAAATTCAGAGAGTTCCCCTACCTCTATTGCCAAGTTCAAGCTCTGAAGTTCCAAAATCTTCCATCTGTTATGAAGCTGGCTAATAAGTGAGTGGGTGTATCTATGTGTAGTAGGTGTGGTCACAGTAGAAACCACTCCCCCTCAGTGCTCATCAAATTGAAGTCCAATTATAACTAGATTATTCACTGCTGGTCAATATTGACTGAATTGTTTATGAAGTATATATGAGTTCATATAATAGTGAATCTGAATTAGGTCATAATACAACAACCAGAGGCGGATCCAGGGGGGGGGGGCAATTGCCCCTTTTGCCCCCCCCCCCCCCCCCCTCTTTTCAACACCTTGTGACATTGTTTTGTGTAGCTGGGCCACAAACAGTGTAAAAAATTATTGTAGCTTACACTTTACATGTAAATATTCATTAAATGCTATATATATTAGATAGAGCCTGGCGTGGGTTATAGCATAGCTTGTACTTTGTAAACAGAGCCTATTCAACATACCTGGAATGTAGCTGATAATGACACAGACCATTAAATTTGTTAAACAATAGTTTAGTTGTTGAAAAGCAGCTACAGACTGAGGATGATAACACTTCTGTGTTGTACAAATTCAAGAGGTTTAAAGTTTCTATTCTGAAGGACTTCCTACCTCACTTTCTGAAACATTATTTTTTCTCCTAGCTAAATCATACCCAAAATATCACCACAACATAAGAATAGCTACTGTAGAGGCAACTGAGGCATTTTGCCTAGTAGATTTTTGCTACTGTAAAACTAATGCATTAAATTTTGATGCAACAGTTAACTGAAAATTCTATCTGTAGTTACAGTGCTGAAGCATACTTCAACATAGGAATATTTATCATCCTTTTATTGAACATTGTGTTAACGAATTTTCTGAGTTGAACTGAGATATGGATGTTTCTAGAGATAATATCCTCAAAAGATTCAGCTCAGCTGAGAAGGACATCTTACAGTTGTGTTATCAAGTTATCAACATAGTGCATGTGGGTGCCTATTAGACAGCCTGAAATGCCACCAGATCAGATCAAAGAAGTCTAAAATATAAAAATTTCCTGTGGGGGGGGGGGGGGGGGGCATGCCACCAGACCCCCCTAGATGGTCCACTTTGCACTAAGTGGTCACAAATCTATCTCCTGCCTGAGTATGTGGCTACTCCTCTGCACAATGTTTCAAATCTTACAATAACTCTAGTAGCTAACTATTGCTACAGTTGAAAGAGCAAATTCAGCCCTCAAGGACCTCCCCTCCCCCACATCCAAAATCCTAATCATTGCCCCCCCTCCCCTTTTTCAAAATCCTGGATCCGCCACTGACAACTACAATAAAATGCCTTGAATACTACATGCCATTAAATATAGAAGTCAAGAAAAGCTGCTACAGTAATATAGAAGGAACAGGCTTCACCCGTGCTTACACCATTGAACCAGTCACCTTTAGACCCCACGAGAACTACACTGGAGAGCTCCCTGGTTACATGACCTGGAGACCAACAGGAAGAATCCTAATGAAGAATGACTTCAATTCAAACACTTACATAAAGGTGATAAAGTAATGAGCAGCTAATGGTATGAAATCAGGTTTTGTACAGGATGTCCAGACGGACTGGCTATATAACAGAACATGGGTGTAGTCACACAAATTTGGGTCTATGTTAAATGCTCCTTATCCATAATGTACTGGTTTTATATACTATTAGCTAATTCAATGCATAAAGAGGGATTTATATGTAGGTGAAGCTATCCACACTGCCAATTTTACTTGTAGCTAATGAGGTCAATAGTGGAAAAGTTGTCAGGTATTTTCATGTAATAGATGAGCCATTATTGCACTTCACTCATATTCATTTTAGCTATGTAATCAAAGGAGTTATAGAGTGCCCTCTGTAAGGTGCCTTGGGCCTTGGTTTTCTGGCTACTAGATCATCTCCTGTACTTGATGTGGTGGTGTACTGGGGAATGTGAGCATGCCCAGTGATCAATGAATATGATCCACTAATAGTCACATGGTAATATAAGACAGGCTAGCTAATAGCTGCCTACTACATCATGTTATTCTCTGATGGTATTATTATGCATATATTATTATATAGGGTGATGAACCACTTCAATCCCTGACCAGCAGAGGAAACTTTAGTAATGGCTATGTGAAGGGAAGCAAGGCAGAATCTCATATTCAACCCAGGACAGCTGATATGGTAGATAAAGTAGTAATATGCTGTGTAAAATTTTAATCAGCCAAATATTTGATAACCATGGTCTCTAGGAAACAAATTAGAAATGGTGGGGCTATTTTATTGGGATGTGGTGGTACTAAAAATTTGGATGTGATACACCCACTTATGTATTACTATGCCCATATTTTTAAAGACCACACCCATTTTGATACAACAGCAGATATTTGTATGGCTTAAGTAAAAAAAAAAAAAATTCTTTGCCTGTGGTTTTAAGGCCCATGCTATTCCCAACTGGTGTTCCCACTGGGCATGATAGCATAAGCTGACCATTTCTCATAGGTGTAGGAACTGGGGGGGCACTGGGGGCATGTGCCCAATATTTTGGGTCACTAATACAAATATTATTCCAGTGCCCCCCCAATCTGATAAAATAGATTGCAGGTTGCTTGAAGGAATCAAGGTCCTATTCAAACAACCACTTAAAGTTAGCTGATGAATAGGCAGTTTATGTAAGTCCTTATTGATTCCCTATACCTATATAGTATCAACATTTTGTGGCCTATGGTGTCTCTCTTGATGTATGTAGTAACTGCTCAGTATTAGCTAGAGCTAGGTACTATTGCTGAGAAGTTTATAGGTGAAAATCAGCATTTTTGGTTCTTATATTAAAAATATGTGGCTAGTGGGTGTGGTCACAATTTCGCCGACACACACACTTAGCCATTCCTTTCCATACGAGTGACCCCCCAATCAAAATCTCATTACTACACCTATGTTTCTGTAATAATTATAGCTAATATCTGCTACTGTCATAATATAAAAGTGTTATTGTAACTTCTAACAAATAGTTTTAGGCTCCAGGACTTGTGGTTTTATATTCTGTGGGATAGCTAGTTGGTCGGGTATCCACCATAACCCATTGTATCTCTGTGTAGGTTGGCTATACTACATTAGGTCAAGTACATCCTAATACTCAAAGGAGAATGGAGAAAGGGGACCCAGCTGAATTCTCAATCCTAACTCACCCTCGTCAATATGCCTCTCTGACCCACTGCCATTACAAAGGCAGACAGAGACCTCTGTTGAGCAAACCTTGCTCTCTAGGGAGAGAGGATATCGGAGTGAAGGAGGAGTCTGGGTTTGCTAGGAATAACCGCCCCCTGGTTGAGCCCAGTGATAGGGACGGAGGAAGGTTCCACACACATTATCAGAGCAGGTTAGTGCAAGGACAGAGTGAAGACCTTGGAAACTTTTTTCTTAATGAAAACACTCTCTTCCATCCCCATGAAATGAGGACACCTCTGTAAAGATACTTGGAAATAATTAGCAGTGGTCTCTCTATGAAATGAGGCCACTTCAAGACATTCTCATTTGTTCGTCTAGAATAGAGAGTTCCATTGTATAATGACATTGAGAATAATCCCTTGTTCAGAGGTAATGGCATGGGTAGGGAGTGATAGGTACCACTGTAAATGGTTCAAATTAAATCAGAGAATGTGGGCATCTCTCTCAGATTATTTCTGAGCAATTCCCTGACTGTGACCTGTGAGTGTGTAACTTGTACTGTCCATTGTTCCCAGATATTATGACCCGTCTCCTAAAGGGATTGCTCGTCAAGGTCACATTGCCAAGGGGCGTGGGGTCCAGCCCTCACTGGAAGATGGGTTCACCAAGAGCACACTGGTGCATAGTTATGGACCAACTATAGATGCTTCAAGAGACCTACGAAATATGCATCCATATACTGCAAGGTGGGTGTGACGGACTCTTTTCTTGTTCTTGTGAACTGGTAACGAAAACCTTAAAAGCTATTCTCGCTATCTTAAAACCTGTTTATGTGAAACTAATGCGCAACAGCAATGCACAATAATTTCAACTTTTGCACAACTAATCATGTGATACATGATGTGAATAAATAAATGATAATGATGATACTTTACCAGTACTGATGATAAATAATAATAATAGTCGGTAACACTCCCCACCGTTGACCAACATTGGTCAACAAAGTGTTCTATTAAATATAATAATGATAACTCACACAGAGTAGTCAGAGTCCTGTTCATAAAGTGCAATAGCTTGGTTTTGCATCTTTGCCTTAATGGCCGCAACTCTCCTTGGACGTTCTGTCATTTCGTTGGCTTCACAGTCTTGTTCAGTGTTCAGATTTTCTTGAGACAGTATATTTTCTTCTTGAGACAACTCCTTTGTCTTTTTAATCTCTAATGGGTACAATAGTTGTAGTGGTCGTCGCATGAGCCTTCCATTTCCAACCTTCACTGTGGCACCTCTAACTTGTCCATCCCTGCCAGTTATAAGTTCTTGTACCAGTGCAACCTTCCAAAATCCTCGAGGCTTGGTTTCATCATGAACAATAACTACATCACCTATTTCCAAACAATTTGAGACGTTTGTCCTTCCATTGTGGCGATGGGTATTTCTAAGTTCAAGAAGGTACTCTTCACGCCAGCGTCTCCAATAGCTGTTCATGATTCGGTTGAGGTAGACCATTCTCTTGGTCAAATGTTTAGGCGCAGAATCCTCATCTATTTCTTCATAAATTACTGAATCTGGTATGCTGAGTAATCGTCTTCCAGTAAGAAAGTGAGCAGGAGTAAGTGCTTGGTCAAGATCATCTGAAGTGACATAAGTGAGTGGTCTGGAATTTATCACTGCTTCGACTTCAATCACCATAGTAGCAAGTTCATCATAGGTTAATCTGGCTCTTCCAATCATTTTCTTGAGACATCTTTTGGTCATGCGTACTAGACGTTCAAAAATTCCACCCCACCATGGTGCTCTCTCCAGATTAAATCTCCAGTTGACTCCATTGTTGCTAAGATACTGAGTGATATCTTCATGACTCATAATACTTTTAATCACTTTCGCTCCCGCCTTAAATGTCTTGCCATTGTCAGAGATGAACAAACTTGGTAAACCTCTTCGAGAAGAGAAGCGCTTGAGACATCGTATGAAGGAAGATGTAGTCATGTCTTGTACGACTTCCAGATGTACTGCTCGAGTAACACAACATGTGTACAGACAAATCCAAACCTTTCCACTCAAATCATTACTAGTCTTAATATAAAGAGGACCTGCAAAGTCCACTCCAGTGTGAGTGAATGGTGGAGCTTCTTCCAGTCGGAATTTTGGTAAGGGTGGTGGTGGTGGTCCAGTGAGAGCCTTCACTTCAAACCTTCTGCAAGTGACACACTGACGTATGATCATTCGCACAAAAGCTCTTCCTTTTACTATCCAGTATCTGGATCTAACTTCAGTCAGGGTATCTCTGACTCCATTGTGAAGGATGCGTTCGTGAGCTCTTCTCACGATCAGCTTGGCTAAGTGGTGATTTCTAGGAATGATGATGGGATGTTTCGTGTGATAAGGCAAGTCTGCATTGGAAAGACGTCCTCCACATCGCCATACTACATCTTGATCTTGGAAGAGATCAAATTGTTTCTTGTAATGTTGAAATGAGCTTTCAAGCATCAGTTGTTTCTGTGCTTCTTTTATCCATAAAGTTTCTGCTTTTGCTAGCTCCTGAGTGCTTAAATCAGTTGTAGTGTTGTTAGGTCTTTTCTTCAGGAAATTAATGAACTTGATGACATATGCTGTGACGCGTAATAGCTTCTGTATTGAGCTAAATCTTGTGCAATCAATGATGTTGCTGAGGCCAAGGCTACTATTTGTGTTTAGTAAATAATTGGTTACTCTTGTCTTGTCCTTGACTCTTAATTCCTCTTCACATTCTGATGGCATGGGAAGTACTTGAGACTGATCTGTCTGGTCTGTAGAAGTAACTTCTCCCAACCACCCTGGCCCATTGATCCACGTTGCTATGAAAGCAGAAAATTCAACAGGAGTAAAGCCTCTTGATGGAAAGTCAGCAGGGTTGACCTTCCCCGGACAATGATGCCAGCAATTTGGAGGAAGTAGCTTCCTGATCTCTACAACTCGATGTTGTACAAACTGTTTCCAGACACGATCCACCCCAATGATCCAGTAGAGACACACTTTTGAATCAGTGAAGCAAATTGGTTGAGAAAGATTTAACTCTGATTTCAAACTTGCCGAGACATTATTCATCAGTCGAGCTAATAGCAAAGCTGACAGTAACTCCAAACGAGGAATTGTTTGGGCTTTTAAGGGTGCAACTCTAGTCTTTGAGGCGATGAAAGTGATATACTTTTCCGTGGGTGTCCTAGCTTCTAAGTAGATAACAGCGGCATAGGCTCTTTTGGAGGCATCACAAAATCCATAGAGGGTGTGCGTGTAAGCTTCAGCAGGAACTCCCTTCAACAAATATCTTGGAATAGACAGTGATGAACTGGAGGCTAATTCCGTGACCAACTTCTTCCACTTGTTCAGTAACTCTCCGATTAATGGTTGATCCCAGTCCATCTTCTTCTCACACAAATCTTGAAGTAGTATCTTGAACTTGACTACAACTGGTGTAAAGAAACCTATTGGATCATAGAAACGACCGACAATGCTGACAATGTTGCGTTTGGTTGGTGACAAGGTGATTGCTTGTTGTGCAATGTCTTCAAGTCCAAAGCACAATTGATCGGTGTTCTTGTTCCATCTGACTCCTAGCACCTTCTGTTCACCTGGCTTCACCAACTGTGCTTGACCCAATGCAGTCTTTGTGTAGGTTTCTTCGGAGTTGCTAGGTGAGGGTGCACTCAAACCTTCTTTCTTGTCAATTTTCTTCTGAAGAGTTGGTGAATTTGTGCTAAACTTTCGAAGATTGAATCCACCCTTTCTCAAAATTTCCTTGGAATCAATAAATAACTCATATGCTTCTTCTTCATTTTGTGCTCCAGTAATGATATCATCGACGTACATTGACTTGGTCAAACGTCTGACTAATTGTGTGTTTGACTGGGTGAACAGGCTCAAGGGTTGCATTGAGTAGAAATGGGCTTGATGAAACTCCGAAAACAACTCTGGTAAATCTATACGTATGGAAATCTGGAGTCTCACTGTCGAAATCGGTTATCCACAGGAATCGAAGTGCATCTCTATCTTCTTCAGTAATACCCACCATAAGAAATGCTTTTTCAATGTCTGCAGTCAAGGCTATTGGGTAGGTGCGAAATCTAAGTAAAATGTCCAAAATTCTTTGTTCAAACTTTGGACCAATGTGTAGGCAGTCATTTAAAGAACATCCTGAAGATTTTGACTTTGCTGATGCATCGTATACTACACGAACTTTCGTCGTTTCTCTGTCTTTCTTCACTACAGCATGATGAGGCAAATAATGTGTCTGACCAATAATTCCAATGTTCTTGGAATCAACTTCTTCAATAATTCCTTTCTGTAACTGTGTCTTGATTATATTGTCATAATCTTGTAACACTTCTTTATCTTGCCTTAACCTACATATGAGGCTATTCAGGCGCCTCTTGCTTAGGTCAAAATTGCTTGGTAGTGGAGGATGTCCTTCTTTCCATGGCAGTGCAACTTCATAACGGCCTGCCTTAAACTGAATTGTCTTCGTGAACTCCTCAAGCACCGAATTATCTGGGGTACTAATACCTAGTGATTCAAGATTCCAGAATGAATGTAGAACAGCGTCTAAATCTTCTGGCTGTTGTAGATAGGTGTTAACCTTTAAAACATGGGTGTTGAGAAAACTAAAAATAGACTTCTGCTTGTCTTCCTTTGCAACGGCTCCTGAAAGAATCCATCCCACTCTTGTGTTAATGGCTACTGGTCCCTCTTCACCCCGATAAATTTCACCAGTAACAAACTTCCAGTAATAGTTGGATCCAATAAGAAGATCCACCTCCATCGAATCACCATCTTCTGAGTAGTCAGCTAAATCAAGATTGGAAAGGTGTCGATAGGTTTCCTTGCAAAACTCAATTGGTTGCGATGTCAATGGTTGACAGATAACTGGAACTGAAAATAGTTCCAAATCTTCATTTTCTCCATCGTTGGTAGCAATTCCAACTTTCACAACATCATAATTTTGTGTTATTGGTTGTTGTGATCCAAAAGTCATGACAGACATTTCCTGTTGGCTTACAGGATCCAGGTTAAGTGAAATTTTCTTCTCCTTTGTGATGTATGATTGTTGACTTCCAGTGTCGAAAACGGCTCTCGCTTTTGTCAATTGCCTTGGATTCTTCGGATTGTAAATTTGAACTGTGGCTGTCTGTAGTAGAACCGCATTCTTGGCTCCAACAAATAGTGATGTACCAGGTTTGTATGCATTTGCAGTAGGGTTGAGTCCTGATGTTGAAATAGGAGTTTGGGTCGGCAAAATAGAAGTAGTGGTCGGTGGATTCAGCAGAGTAGGAGGAGCAGAGCTGGTGCTGTTGTTTGATGTCGAAATCTCTGTGCCTTCAGATTTACTGCAAATGGCAGTGTGGTGTCTACCATTGCATTTAGAACACTTCATCCTTGAACGACACTCTCGACTAATATGCCCCTTTCTCAAGCAGATAAAACAACGACCAGATCTCTTGATGGCTTGTTTGCGATCTTCAACTACCTTCACACTATGGCAATTTTCTGGCTGATGTGATTTGTTGCAAAAGCAACATTGAACTACATTGCTCTTTGATAGTAAAGTAGCTGCAGAGCCAGGCTCCTTTGATCTCCTCTTTGTGCTACTGCATGCATAGGAGGAAGTACGCTCTCTTGCTTCCACTTCTTGTAATAAGTCATCTAATACTTCTTCTAGTTTCCATTCATCTTCTCCAATTTTTCGTCCAATAATTAAGCGTAGCTCATCGGGAAGTTTGCTAATCACAATCGGACAGAGGAGAGTGCTGTATGTTCCTGATTCAACTCCTAGACTCTTCAGGCTGCGGATATTTGATTCCAGCATGTCATAAAGATGACGAAGGGATTTTGTGTCATTGTTTGAGGTCACAGCTTCTAAAGACATCAGAGTGTCCATGTGTCTGGTAATTATTGCCTGTTTGTTACCATAACGCTTTCTTAGTAACGTAATTGCTTCTGTGTAGTTGGTGGCAGAAAGCGTCAGGCCCGCAATTGACTCTCGTGCACTGCCCTTTAGTAGTGTACGTAAGTAGTTAAACTTGTCAACGTTAGTTAGAGCACTGTTTTGATGTATTGCTGAATCAAACGAGTCCCAAAAGGATGTCCACATGGTTAAATTGCCGTCAAAAGTTGGCATGGTAAGCTTGGGTAGCTTCACACGATGCTCTCGAGTTATAGTATCCATAGACGAAGAAGGTGTTACAAAAGGTGATGAAGAGGCAGATGCAGAAGATGATGCTTCAATAGCCTTGTTTAACTTCGCCATTCCATAAAAAATGCTTACTTTATATTCATCACATCGTACAATTTCTTCCTCTATTTCACTTTCTTCAGTGAGGTTCAGTATTTCACTGTCTAGTAATTTGAGTGTCTCAATCTTTTCTTCTAAAATCATTTTCAATTGTGCTAATTTTGGAAGGTCCTTGTTTTCAGCAGCTAACGAAGGATCAATTTGGTTGAGCATTGTAGTGGTTGCAGCTCTGTGGCCTGCCCTTATCCTCTTCTTTCGCTCAATTCCTTCAGCTGTTGTCGACATAACAAATCCTTTTTCCGTTCTTGGTTGCGAAGTATTATTTCGTTTTCCGTTCTAGGTTGCTAAGTATTCAAAACTATCGCTATAGCTCGAAGCTATTCTTGTTGCTAAGTTGCAGTTCAATTCTTTTCAGTGGTAAAATTTCCTTCCAAAATTTTTAGCGAGTCTACACTACCAATTCACATCCGGCTCGAAGGACCATGTGACGGACTCTTTTCTTATTCTTGTGAACTGGTAACGAAAACCTTAAAAGCTATTCTCGCTATCTTAAAACCTGTTTATGCGAAACTAATGCGCAACAGCAATGCACAATAATTTCAACTTTTGCACAACTAATCATGTGATACATGATGTGAATAAATAAATGATAATGATGATACTTTACCAGTACTGATGATAAATAATAATAATAATAATAATAGTCTGTAACAGTGGGCGTGTAAAAATTTTGTAAACATACTACACTGTATTTTTTAATGAAGACCCTTTACCTGTTATGTTTCAGGAGTTTAATGAAGAGAGACCCCTGCTTTGATGACCACACCCATGACAAAAAGAACCATTATTGGTCGTCCCAATCTAACTCTGACAAACTTTAGTAATAAAATTGCTAGATATTAATTGCAAGATATTCAAAGAGATCAAAGGCAAACCTTATTAGCATAGAGCTAGGCAGACATTTTTATTTCTTCACCTGTTCTCTGTGCTGTGGTATCATAATGTATATATTACTTTTTTGTAATGTTCTCTCTCTGTTGGTTTGAAACTAAACATCAATGATCATTTCACAATAGGTATTATAATAACAACAACTTAATAATAATAATAATAATAATTGTTGTTGTTGTTGTTACTATAATATTGTTACTAGTTGAGTTACTTATTGCATAACAGCTTGTCTTACTTCCATTAACAACACTTCCATAGCAAAAAAAAAAATAGCTATATCTATGCTACACCATTATCAATCCTGTAGCTAGAAATTTGAAAAAGGAGGGTACCTTTCAAATAGCATATTTCACTTGACCACACCTATTCTCATTGTTCAAATAACACTTCCATACATGGTCCACATTAATAGTTTCATGGTTCATGTGTGAGTGTGTATTAGGGCTAGGGATTTGCTATGTTTGTACACTTTAAGAATTTACAAGAAGATTGAGATGAGAAATTGGATCAATCTATCAAATTGTCTTAGCTTGTAGAGTATCTAGCTACCTTCATCTTTTAAAAAAGATCTTTGACTCCCTCTGTCTCTTCATTAGCTATAGCTAAATTGCTGCTCAGGAACGATTTATGTAGCTATTTGCTCCAGCAACAGACAAACAGTTTAGAGTTATATCTAAAGATGGTGAGATTAAGGTTTGTTAATACATTATCCAAAATGGGGATTCATGTGAACCCTCTCAACTATGGGCCTGCAATTATACAAGGATAAAGTCACAAGAGGAAGGAGTCAAGGATCCCATAAGTATAGAGGGGGTGCGTTTACGTCATCAAATCTTAGCAACAGTTGCTAACCGCCATGTTGAGAGGCACGCATAGCAAATCAGCTGTTAATCGTGGTTGGGCTTAGTTGTTTACGGGTGATGTGGCGCCCGATATCTGAGCACTTCATTGGTATTTCTGGTGAAACTAAGGATAGGTACACTGCTAAGGTGTCTGCAGTTGGCCTAAAGAATGACCCATATGCAATTCCAAATGAGTTGTGGGTGGATGAGCCAGATAAAGTTCCAAATGTTTCATGGAGCGATGTTTATTTACACGATTGCAACTCCTAGTGAGTACACCAAGGAGGAGATTAAGGTAAGCCTATAATAATCTATCATGCTAAGCTGCATGCATCTAGTGCTATTCATCATGCAGAGTTGGAAGGGAATGTTAGGTGGGGATAGTTTTGTAAACTGGTTGGTTGCACAGTCTCAGAGCACGCTGCTTTAAACATCCTGATGGTGATAGCTGGCTTGTGATGGGAAAGGTATAATTATGTCTATTAAATTTTAATTGTTTACATAAACTACAACAAATGAAGGTGAAACACTCCCTGAGGATGAGCGGGACTCCACTGGTTCCATGGGTTGTATGTCAAGGAATTGATTTACTTATTTAGAGGAATTGTTCTCATGTTGTATAATAGTTTGGTTATAATGTCTTATATTTTAGTAGAGACATGACAGATCAAGCATAATAATGAACCTCACCGACAACATAAATTGTCTGTATACGTGCTCTTAAATCAGATGGCTGCTCAATGAATACTTCAGTGCAATCTATAATCGCACAGCAAGACTTGAAAAAGTGCCTAAAACTGGAAGGTAATGTCTTCCGTAATGTTTCTCTGTCTGGGCATTTTAGGTAAAGATAGAGATATGAGAGTTATTAAAGCACTAAAAATAGTCCAGTTTGGTAAACCTTTTTTAATATTCCTTCATTGTCCTTGAAACATTCAGGTGTTATAATAGCTACTTTTGTCATTTTAAGTTCAATCATTTCCTCCGACTTTAAAGAAGAATTATCTTAAAATCTTCCAGAGATTTTGAAATCTCTTTCATATACTCTCCTGTTACTTCAGTCTGACAAGATTCATCGTAAGACATGGTTGATTAGGTGCCAAAGGGAGACTAGGTGAAGGGGGAGGGAGATTGGGTGAAGGGGGAGGGGCACTAGGTGAAGGAAATAAAATGAATAGAACATACTCTTGCACCAGAACCAGGATTCCAGTAAGCTTTTCTGTTGATAGCCTTTATCTATGAAGAACGGCATTCTGAGGAGAGTTCTTGTGCTGTTGCTCCATGTTGCTTATGACCTAATAACCAGGATGGACCTGACACCCAGCTACGGTAGGCTAGTTACAGTTGTAATGATTATAGCAACCATTATATTTAATCTTGCACTCTCTACCACCTCTCTAGCTGTATTCATCACTTACCTTGGATATTAAGAAAGAAGAGAAGGCCTTGTCCTTGCCCTGTCTGTTGGAGCACCCTACATACTATTTGTATGCACAACCATAATTATAGCAACGCATTTGCCTCTCAAGCTAGATGGCCGATGTGCATTACGTCACACATTAACGACGTCAAACGCACCCCCTCTCTATTTATATATTATAATTATGTGATCAAGAGTTGGGGGTGGGGTATACGTTACGTCCTAGAAGGGAGTGCATGCAGTGTGTCCCAAGTACAATGGCTGAAAAAACACTTAAGAATTTGGAGGACCAGCTCAATTGTGCCATCTGTCTAGACACCTATACTGAACCTAAAGTACTCCAGTGTCACCATGTCTATTGTAGGAAGTGTCTCGTGCGTCTGGTTGTCCGAGACGAACAGGGACAACTCATCTTGACCTGTCCTAAATGTCGCCAGGACACACCCGTTCCGTCTGATGGGGTTGGAGGCCTTCAGTCAGCGTTCGAAGTCAACCACATTTTGGAGATTATAGACGAGTACAAGAAAAGCAAAGTCAGTATAGAAGGGGCAGAGGATGATGTGGCATCATCTACTCCCTCAAAGAAACTCACTCCTTACTGCTCTGAGCATGAAGGAAAGGAATTGGAACTTTACTGTGAGAAATGTGAGGAGCTCATTTGCTATAAATGTGCATTTAAAGGTGGTAAACATCACAACCATGACAGTGAACAGATAGAGGTGTTAGTCAAGAAGTACAAAGCAGAAATCATGTCATCACTAAAGCCAATGGAGGAGAAACTCACCATTGTCAACAAAGCACTGGCACAGTTAGATACACGTTCTGGGGAGATATTTGACCAGCGAGCAGCCATCGAAGCCAACATACACGACAAAATTCAACGACTCCATCAATTCCTTGATGTTAGGAAGGCTGAACTTATTGGCCAGCTACACAGAATCACTCAAAGGAAGTTAAAAGGCCTTGCCACCCAGAGGGACCAGATAGAGACCACACAGATCCAAATGAGCAGCTGTCTCGACTTTGTGAGAGAGAGACTAAACACAGGCAGTGATGGAGAAGTCCTGAAGATGAAGATCAGAGTAGTGAAGCAAGTGAACGAACTGACTTCTATATTCCAACCAGACACACTGAAACCTAATACAGAAGCTGATATTACATTCTCAGTCTCACCTGAATTAACAGCAGTGTGTCAGAATTATGGCAAAGTATATGCAGCAAGAGACCCTGATCCATCAAAATGCCGTGCCACAGGCAAGGGTCTGGAAGAAGCAGCTGTTGGGAAGAAGTCCACGGCTCTCATTCAAGCTTTCGACTACATGGGTACACCATGTACAGAGCTAATCAAGTCACTACAGTGTGAGGTCATTTCAGATATAACTGGTGCCTTAGTTCAAGGCAGTGTAGAGAGAAGAGGACAGAACCAGTACGAGATCAACTACCAGCCCACAATCAAGGGTAGGAACCAGCTACACATCAAAATAAACAGCCAACACATCAAAGGAAGTCCCTTTCCAGTGTCAGTAAAAATACCAGTTGAGCAACTCGGCATTCCAATTCAAATAATATGTGATGTGAATGGCCCATTAGGAGTGACAGTCAACCAGAAGGGGGAGGTGATTGTATCAGAGTTTCTAGACAATCGTGTTTCTGTTTTTAGTCCTACTGGAGAGAAGCTCAAGTCATTTGGGACTTTAGGCTCTGGTCATGGACAATTTTCTAATCCAGGTGGTGTGGCAGTAGACAGTGAGGAGAACATTCTAGTGGTAGATTCTGGGAATCATCGAATTCAGAAGTTTACAGCAAATGGCCATTTCCTGACAGCAGTGGGTACTAAAGGTAATGGACCTCTACAGTTTGATCACCCTATGTACATTGCATACAATGCTAGTAACAATAAGCTGTATGTGACTGATGCTGAAAATAATCGTGTACAAGTTCTGAACTCCGACCTCACCTTTTCCAGCACTTTTGGGAAGAAAGGCAGTGGCAAAGGACAGTTTAACAGTCCATGTGGTATAGCCTGCAACAGCACTGGAAAGGTTTATGTAGCCGATTGTGAAAACAATCGTATTCAAGTCTTCACTGCTGGTGGGACATTCCTATTGATGTTGAGGACACATGGTTCGGGTAGACTACGTGAACTTAATGACCCTTGTTGTTTAGCAGTTGATGTGAATGATATAGTGTATGTTAGTGAGTTTGATTATTATTACATCTCAGTGTTCACTTCTGAAGGTCAGTTTGTGTCTTCATTTGGCAGTCAAGGTGGCAAACCCACAGGAGTAGCAGTAGATAACAGTGGAGTGGTATATGTATGTGATGGCAAGAACGGTTGTATTATGATGTTTTAACATCAATGTTATGTCAAGAATTATTCCTGTTGTCCTGTTCATGTGTATATCTATCTATAATTATTTTCTTTTCTTGTATAATAATTATATTGTGTACAACTAATGTCATTTTCTGAAGAATTATGTTGTTATAGATGGTAGCTATCATGTATCCTGAAATATTTGTCAGGAAGAATTTTTTTTATCGTTTATCACTCTTTTATGGACTAGACTACAATAACTTGCTATATTGACGATTGAGTGTCAGCAAATAATAACAACATAGAGAATGATAGCTGAGGATTATATCACTATATTATAACTATAAGACTGTTCCTGACAGCGTCTATATGTCCAGACTGCATGGCATGACATACAGGTACTGGAAAGTGAATGTGTGGTATCACGGTATGGGAATGAGATGTACTGTTACTTTGAAATACTATGGGAAATATTCTGGATAGGATTATAAATAACATTTGATTCTACTCCATCTCTCGGTATCAGAGCAGATAGGGTATCCAGTGATGATCAAGGCGTCTGAAGGAGGAGGAGGAAAGGGAATACGAAGGGCATGAAATTCAGACGAGTTCCCCTACCTCTATTGCCAAGTTCAAGCTCTGAAGTTCCAAAATCTTCCATCTGTTATGAAGCTGGCTAATAAGTGAGTGGGTGTATCTATGTGAAGTAGGTGTGGTCACTGTAGAAACCACTGCTCATCATATTGAAGTCCAATTATAACTACATTATTCACTGCTGGTCAATATTGACTGAATTGTTTAATTATGAAGTATATATAAGTTCATATAATAGTGAATCTGAATTAGGTCATAATACAACAACCAGAGGCGAATCCAGGAGGGGGGGAGGGCAAAAGGGGCAATTACCCCCCCCCCCCCCCCCCCCCCTCTTTTCAACACCTTGTGACATTGTTTTGTGTAGCTGAGAATAGTGTAAAAAATTATTGTAGCTTACACTTTACATGTAAATATTCATTATAATGCTATATATATTAGATAGAGCCTTGCATGGGTTATAGCATAGCTTGTACTTTGTAAACAGAACCTATTCAACATACCTGGAATGTAGCTGATAATGACACAGACCATTAAATTTGTTAAACAATAGTTTAGTTGTTGAAAAGCTGCTACAGACTGAGGATGATAACACTTCTGTGTTGTACAAATTCAAGAGGTTTAAAGTTTCTATTCTAAAGGACTTCCTACCTCACTTTCTGAAACATTAATTTTTCTCCTAACTAAATCATATCACCACAACATAAGAATAGCTACTGTAGAGGCAACTGAGGCATTTTGCCTCAGTAGATTTTTGCTACTTTAAAACTAATGCATTAAATTTTGATGCAACTGTTAACTGACAACTCTGTCTGTAGTTACAGTGCTGAAGCATACTTCAACATATGAATATTTAGATCATCCTTTTATTGAACATTGTGTCAACGAATTTTCTGAGTTGAACTGAGATATGGATGTTTCTAGAGATAATATCCACAAAAGATTCAGCTCAGCTGAGAAGGACATCTTACAGTTGTGTTATCAAGTTCTTAACATAGTGCATGTGGGTGCCTATTAGACAGCCTGAAATGCCACCAGATCAAATCAAAGAAGTCTAAAATATAAAAATTTCCTGGGGGGGGGGGCATGCCCCCAGACTCCCCTAGATGGTCCACTTTGCACTAAGTGGTCACAAATCCCAACCCTATCTCCTGCCTGAGTATGTAAAAATTCCTGGCTACTCCTCTGCACAATGTTTCAAATCTTGCAATAACTCTAGTAGCTAACTATTGCTACAGTTGAAAGAGCAAATTCAGCCCTCAAGGACCTCCCCTCCCCCACATCCAAAATCCTAATCATTGCCCCCCCCCCCCCTTTTCAAAATCCTGGATCCGCCACTGACAACTACTACTGATAACAATAAAATGCCTTGAATACTACATGCCATTAAATATAGAAGTCAAGAGAAGCTGCTACAGTAATATAGAAGGAACAGGCTTCACCCGTGCTTACACCATTGAACCAGTGACCTTTAGACCACACGAGAACTACACTGGAGAGCCCCTTGGTTACATGACATGGAGACCAACAGGAAGAATCCTAATGAAGAATGACTTCAATTCACACACATACATGAAGGTGATAAAGTAATGAATGAGCAGCTAATGGTATGAAATCAGGTTTTGTACAGGATGTCCAGATGGACTGGCTATATAACAGAACATGGATGTAGTCACACAAATTTGGGTCTATGTTAAATGCTCCTTATCCATAATGTACTGGTTTTATTAGCTAATTCAATGCACAAAGAGGGATTTATATGTAGGTGAAGCCATCCACACTGCCAATTTTACTTGTAGCTAATGAGGTCAATAGTGGAAAAGTTGTCAGGTATTTTCATGTAATAGATGAGCCATTATTGCACTTCACTCATATTCATTTTAGCTATGTAATCAAAGGAGTTATAGAGTGCCCTCTGTGAGGTGCCTTGGGCCTTGGCTTTCTGGCTACTAGATCATCTCCTGTATATTATCAACATTATAACTTGATGTGGTGGTGTACTGGGGAATGTGGGCATGCCTAGTGATCAATGAATATGATCCACTAATAGTCACATGGTAATATAAGACAGGCTAGCTAATAGCTGCCTACTACATCATGTTATTCTATGATGGTATTATTATGCATAATTATTATTATTATATTATATAGGGTGATGAACCACTTCAATCCCTGACCAGCAGAGGAAACTTTAGTAATGGCTATGTGAAGGGAAGCAAGGCAGAATCTCATATTCAACCCAGGACAGCTGATATGGTAGATAAAGTAGTAATATGCTGTGTAAAATTTTGTCAGCCAAATATTTGATAACCATGGTCTCTAGGAAACAAATTAGAAATGGTGGGGCTATTTTATTGTGATGTGGTGGTACTAAAAATTTGGATGTGATACACCCACTTATGTATTACTATGCCCATATTTTTAAAGACCACACCCATTTTGATACAACAGCAGATATTTGTATGGCTTAAGTAAAAAAAAAAAATTCTTTGCTTGTGGTTATAAGGCCCATGCTATTCCTACCTGGTGTTCCCACTGGGCATGATAGCACAAGCTGATCATTTCTGTATACTATACTTTGTAACAATATTTTCTGCTAATGTCATAATATAAAAGTGTTATTGCAACTTCTAACAAATAGTTTTAGGCTCCAGGACTTGTGGTTTTATATTCTGTGGGATAGCTAGTTGGTCAGGTATCCACCATAACCCATTGTATCTCTGTGTTCTATAATAGGTTGGCTATACTACATTAGGTCAAGTACATCCTAATACTCAAAGGAGAATTGAGAAAGGGGACCCAGCTGAATTCTCAATCCTAACTCACCCTCGACAATATGCCTCTCTGACCCACTGCCATTACAAAGGCAGACAGAGACATCTGTTGAGCAAACTTCGCTCTCTGGGGAGAGAGGATATTGGAGTGAAGGAGGAGTCTGGGTTTGCTAGGAATAACCGCCCCCTGGTTGAGCCCAGCAATAGGGACGGAGGAAGATTCCACACACATTATCAGAGCAGGTAAGTGCAAGGACAGAGTGAGGACATTGGAAATTCTCCTTCAGTATGGAAACACTCTCTTCCAACCCCATACACCTCTGTATTAAAGGACACTTGGAAATACTAGTGGTTTCTCTATGAAATGAGGCCACTTCTCTAACTAAGACATTCTCATTTGTTCGTCTAGAATAGAGAGTTCCATTGTATAATGACATTGAGAATAATCCCTTGTTCAGAGGTAATGGCTAGGCAGTGATAGGGAACACTGTAAATGGTTCAAATTAAATCAGAGAATGTGGGCATCTCTCTCAGATTATTTCTGAGCAATTCCCTGGCTGTGACCTGTGAGTGTGTAACTTGTACTGTCCATTGTTCCCAGATATTATGACCCGTCTCCTAAGGGGATTGCTCGTCAAGGTCACATTGCCAAGGGGGGTGGGGTCCAGCCCTCACTGGAAGATGGGTTCAACAAGACAGAGCACAACTGGTGCAGTTATGGACCAACTATGGATGCTTCAAGAGACCTACGAAATATGCATCCATATACTGCAAGGTGGGCATGTAACAATTTTGTAAACATATGAAGACCCTTTACCTGTTATGTTTCAGGAGTTTAATGAAGAGAGACCCCTGCTTTGATGACCACACCCATGACAGAAAGACCCATGGTTGGTCGTCCCAACCTAACTCTGACAAACTTTAGTAATAAAATCTGGGGGGGGGGGGGGGGGGGCTTAAGCCCCCCAAGCTCCCCCTTGTCTACACCCCTGGGAAATACCTTCATGGTTTTCAACAATCAAATCTATTCGTGGAAAAAATTTTGTTGGTTTACAGCTCGGTGCAGTACGTCTCAATTAAACCATAAAATTAAAAGTTCATGGGTAAAACATTCCTGGTTTTATTCTAACCACAAAAACCATGAAGATGTTTCCCCTCGAAAATTCTCCGCTATACAGTATACACTTAGTGCCAGCCCCTGATGTAGTATCTACAGATGGTGAGATTAAGGTTTGTTAATGCAATTTACATTATCCAAGAATATGGCTATGGGCCTGATTATACAAGATTGAAGGATAGAAAGGACCCATATTGTGTGATAATCAACAGTGGGGGGTGGGGGGCAGGATTTTTAAAGGGAGGGGGGGGGGCAATGATATCGCTAAGGTGGATCTCAGGATTTTGGGAGGAGGCACTTGAGGGCCAAATTTGCTCTTTGAACTGTAGCAACAGTTACTAGAGTTATTGCAAGATATGAAACATTGTGCAGAGTAGCCAGGAATTTTTACATAGCTACTTAGCTCTGTAACTACAGAGTTGTCAGTTAACTGTTGCATCAAAATTTAATGCATTATAGCAAGTGCCTCAGTTGCCTCTACAGTAGCTACTCCTATGTTGTGGTGATATGATTTAGGAGAAAAATTTATGTTTCAGAAAGTGAGGTAGGAAGTCCTTGAGATATAAATGTACAACACAGAGGTGTTATCACCCTCAGTCTGTATACTTAGCAATGAAGCAGTCCTAATTTTTTGTTGAACTAAAGAGCTCTCACTTTATGATTCACTGCTGCTACTACTCTCATCAGGATTAGAAGTAGCTACTAGCTAGAGCAGGAAAACTCCATTAAGACTAATTCATCTAACTAGCTACAACATGGCTTAGGCCATGTACTAGTCAGTCATGATCAAGTCCAAACTATGCCACCATAATGGTTGAAGCTCCCTATTATGCTCAATTATGCTCTGGGATCCAGTCTTTTCACCCAATCCCATGTGGTCACACCTACCTATGT
The DNA here is from genome assembly GCA_964016965.1 of Diacarnus erythraeanus. NCBI lineage: Eukaryota > Metazoa > Porifera > Demospongiae > Poecilosclerida > Podospongiidae > Diacarnus > Diacarnus erythraeanus. The sequence goes on from OZ024680.1 coordinate 1,795,703, forward strand.
CATGTGATAATACTCGCTCGCACACGTACACATAAGTGTACTGTATATATATATACAGTCTGAGTGCTAGCGTAGATAATAGAAATAGGCAAGCAGCTTAGTGATATGGAGGCTCTGGAGGTGGTGACCAAGCCTGAGTGGGCTAGTGGTCTCCACCTATCAGCCTATGGTTGATATTATAAAGGCGTTGTGAATGATTACGAAGAATAATGGCCATGAGTTGGAGGACAGAGAATGAAAGTGGCGATCAGAAAGATTTGAAGGTAATTACACTGACTAGGCACACCATTAGTGTTCAGGGGCAGAGACAGGGGAGGGGGTGAGCTCATAATTATAGCTAATGTGTAGTATTATGTAGCTAAATGTACCGTTATTAAGTATAATTCATTTTGAGTCACAAATAAATAGTGTCATTTGTTGTTTTGTTTTCTGACTAGGCACAAATCCCATAAATAATAATAGGACCCATTTCCTGTCTGTTTTAGCACAGGTACATCATCAGTGTTTAAAAGTTCTATCCTTTACCTATCTATTGTCCGAATATGGAAGCTACAAGTTTTTGGTTTATCTTTAGAGCAACAGTTACTGAGTTAAGGGTTTTAACTGAGGCCTCCAATGACTGAGTTAAGAGTTTTAACTGAGGCTAGTATTGTGTAGTTAATAACCTTCAATTCATAGGATGGAAATAATACTGCATTTTTTATATGAGGTGGAGGGGATTCCTGATTTTGAAAAATCCTATCTTTTTAATGGTAGCTATACGTTTTTGATTTTGCTCTTAAAATACTTGGTGGATCATTTGTCTTAGGGAGTCTTCTGTTCTGGCCAGATAGTGAGAGTGTCATCTATGATGCATCACTGCAGAAGGGGTTGGACAGTCTCCCTGTTGAACAATCTGGTCTCCAGCTCCAACATGAACAAGTTGGCATGTGTCGATGCTATTGTGCTTCCCATGACTGTTCCTCTAGTTTGTTTGTTTGTTTGTTTGTTGTTGAATTGGAAAGAGTTTTCATTTAGAATTGTATAAAGAATTTCTCTGGCTGTTGTTTCAGGAAATAAGCATTTGGATTTAGGTTGTAGAAGTGGTGTATGGCACTATTGGTTGCCTCAATAAGTATTCCATGTGTAAAAGTATGGAGAACTAGATAATTAGAATTGATCTAAATACTTTACTATACTAATGTGTCCTGGGTTCCTGGTGCAGAGAATCCAATACTTTAGCTACAGAAATACTGCAAGTAATTTAAAAGGACAATAGCTAAGAGCTGAGCAGAACAGCATGGGGTGGTTGTAGAGGTGGTGTATGGTACTATGGGTTCCTCACATGGGGTGTGTTGAGGTCATGCTTTTATCAAAAAGTGAAAAATAAAAATGATAGATGCCTTTGTATAGGGAGTAACCAATGATATTAATTTTTGGGTGATTTGAAATATGTTTTTCTATATAGATGTTTACAAGTAGTGTGGGAAGCTAGTGAAATGATCCTTTTCTCTAATTTTTTATTGTGGGACATTATTATTATTATAGTGTTATTATTACTTTCAGATTAAAAAAACTCACTCCTATATAACAGGACATTCTAATGGATGGATGGAGAATAAAGATCTGCCAAATTAAGTCAATTTTGCCATGTCTCTCGAGGAGGATGCCACAGGGCTCTAATAATACAGCAGCAGATGCTCTCTCACGCCTCACCACCAATGCTCTCCACATTAACTCTCCCACCCCTGTTGTGGACTTCCGAGAGCTGGCAATGGCACAAACAGATGACCCAGAACTTGCTAGGTTACGTGCTGACTCTTCACTTCGCCTAGAGCAGGTACCACTGGCTCTCACTGAAGGAGAATTCATCACCTGCGATGTCTCCACTGGGGTGCAACGACCATATGTACCACGAAGTTTCCGCAAAGCAATCTTTGACATCCTCCATGATATGTCACACCCAGGGATTCGTGACACACAACGCCTTGTGACTAGTCGTTTTGTATGGCCCAACATCAACACGGATGTTCGAAAGTGGGCCCGTACCTGCCCACAGTGCCAACGTGTGAAAGTTCACAGGCACACAGCAGTCCCCCTGGCGACATTTGCCACCCCAGATGCACACTTTGATCATGTCCACATTGATCTCGTGGGTCCCTTACCTCCATCTAAAGGTTTCGTGTATCTACTCACATGTGTAGATCGTTTTACACGGTGGCCTGAGGCCACACCTATTGCTGACTGCTCTGCAGACACCATTGCCAGGGCATTTGTGCACACATGGATTTCCCGCTTTGGAGTGCCCTCAATCGTCACCACTGATCATGGGAGACAGTTTAAATCACAACCGTGGCAGAACTTCACCCAGTTACTAGGCACCAGGCATACACGCACAACGGCCTATCACCCTATGGCTAATGGACTTGTGGAGAGGTTCCACAGACAACTCAAGTCTGCTCTCCGAGCTTCACCACAACCAGAACGCTGGACTGACATGTTACACCTAGCACTCCTCGGGATTAGAACCTCACTCAATCAGGACCTCAAGTGTACCACCGCTGAGCTTGTCTATGGCACAAGTCTCCGCCTTCCTGGTGAATTCTTCACATCATGTACTGTAAGCAACATGGATCCTGCTAGCTACGTCATGGAACTGAAACACACAATGCAGAACCTGCACTGCACACCAACCAGAAAACCCTCACAGTGGAGAAGTCACATTGACAACACCCTGAATGAAGCCTCTCATGTGTTCGTTCGGCATGATGCCACCAAAAAGCCTCTACAGCCACCATATGATGGACCCCTTCCAGTCCTTAAGAAAGATTCGAAGTATTTTACTCTTCAATTGAACAGTCGCAAGGACACCATCTCTATAGACAGACTGAAGCCAGCCTATCTGGACTTACCCATCCCAGACACAGTAGCTGTTAGCACCCCAAAAGCTACACAGCCTATTGCCAAGGTCCTCCCCCACAAGCCTACACCCTCCCCACCCACACCTCTGCAAGCGTCATCCAAACCTGGGATAACACGAGCAGGCCGTCACGTGCATTGGCCAACTCATCTCGCTCAGAGATTTCACTCTCTAGACGATCGCTGGAGGGGGAGTAGTGTAGCAGCAATGAACTTTGAACTCATTTGCAACTAATGACCCTTTACCCAATTCATTCAATCATTCATTCACGTGATTATAAATAATCATTAATGAGTATTAAATATTGTGAATAGCTGTGAGATTGTGCATAGTGCAGTTTAGTAGTAGATAACCAGTCTCTACAGTACAATGGCTGAAAAAACATTTAGGAGTTTGGAGGACCAGCTCAGTTGTGCCATCTGTCTAGACACCTATACTGAACCTAAAGTACTCCAGTGTCACCATGTCTATTGTAGGAAGTGTCTCGTACGTCTGGTTGTCCGAGACCAGCAAGGACAACTCATCTTAACCTGTCCAACATGTCGCCAGGACACACCTATTCCGGGCGATGGGGTTGAAAACCTTCAGTCAGCGTTCGAAGTCAATCACATTTTGGAGTTTATAGACGAGTACAAGAAAAGCAAAGGTGCAGTTTCCAGTGTAGAAGGGGCAGAGGGTGATGTGGTATCATCTAAAGTCACTCCTTGCTGCTCTGAGCATGAAGACAAGGAATTGGAACTTTACTGTGAGAAATGTGAGGAACTCATTTGCTATAAATGTGCATTTAAAGGTGGCAAGCATCACAACCATGACAGTGAACAGATAGAGGTGTTAATTGAGAGGTACAAAGGAGAAATCATGTCATCACTAAAGCCAATGGAGGAGAAACTCACCACTATCAACAAAGCACTGGCACAGTTAGATACACGTTCTTGGGAGATATCCGACCAGCGAGCTGCCATCAAAGTCATCATACACAGAAAAATTCAACAACTTCATGAGCTCCTTGATGTTAGGAAGACTGAACTTATTGACCAGCTACACAGAATCACTCAAAGTAAGCTAAAAGGCCTTGCCACCCAGAGGGACCAGATAGAGACCACACAGGTCCAAATAAGCAGCTGTCTCGACTTTGTGAGAGAGAGACTAAACACAGGCAGTAATGGAGAAGTCCTAAAGATGAAGACTAGAATAGTGAAGCAAGTGAAGAAACTAACTTCTGCATTCCAACCAGACATACTGAAGCCTATTACAGAAGCTGATATTGCATTCTCAGTCTCACCTGATGTCACAGCAGTGTGTCAGAACTATGGTGAACTATGTGCAGCAAGAGACCCTGATCCATTAAGATGCCATGCCACAGGCAAGGGTCTGAAAGAAGCAGATGTTGGGAAGAAGTCCATGGCTCTCATTCAAGCTTTCAACTACATGGGTTCACCATGCACGGAGTTTATCAAGTCACTACAGTGTGAGGTCATTTCGGATATAACAGGTGCTATAGTTCAAGGCAGTGTAGAGAGAAGAGGACAGAATCAGTACGAGATCAACTACCAGCCCACAATCAAGGGCAAGAACCAGCTACACATCAAACTAAACAGCCAACACATCAAAGGAAGTCCATTTCCTGTGTCAGTGAAAATACCAGTTAAGCAACTCGGCATTCCAATTCAAATAATACCTGATGTGTATGGCCCATTAGGAGTAACAGTCAACCAGAAGGGGGAGGTGATTGTATCAGAGTTAGTAAGCAATTGTGTTTCTGTTTTTAGTCCTACTGGAGAGAAGCTCAAGTCATTTGGGACTTTAGGCTCTGGTCATGGACAATTTTCTAATCCATGGGGTGTGGCAGTAGACGGTGAGGAGAACATTCTAGTGGTGGATTATGAGAATCATCAAATTCAGAAATTTACAACAAATGGCCATTTCCTGACGGCAGTGGGTACTAAAGGTAATAGACCTCTACAGTTTGATAATCCTGGATACATTGCATACAATGCTAGTAACAATAAGCTGTATGTGACTGATACCAATAACAACCGTGTGCAAGTTCTGAACTCTGACCTCACCTATTCTAACACTTTTGGGAAGAAAGGCAGTGGCAAAGGACAGTTTAACAGTCCATGTGGTATAGCCTGCAACAGCACTGGAAAGGTTTATGTAAGTGATTATGAAAACAATCGTATTCAAGTCTTCACAGCTGGTGGGGCATTCCTATTGATGTTCGGAAGGTATGGTAATAGTCCTTTAGGTATAGCAGTTGGTGTGAATGATATGGTGTATGTTAGTGAATATAATCATCATCGAATCTCAGTGTTCACTTCTGAAGGTCAGTTTGTGTCTTCCTTTGGCAGTCAAGGTAGCCAACAAGGAGAGTTTAACCAACCCACAGGAGTAGCAGTAGATAACAGTGGAGTGGTATATGTATGTGATGGCAAGAACTGTTGTATTAAGATGTTTTAGCATCATACCTTATCTCTCTTTCATCCAGGAATTATCCTGTTGTCCTGTTCATGTATAGCTATATCTACAATAATTATTTTCTGTTCCTGTATAATAATATTATTATGTGTACCACTAAATGTCATTTTCTGAAGAATAATGTTGTTATAGATATGGTATCATGTATGCTGAAATATTTTGAAAATTTTTTATCCTTACTTCCCCCCCCCCCCCCCCCCCCCCCCGGCACCATGTGAACTCTGAACTCTTTACTTTAGAATTGAGTGAGGATAATAACATAACAACATAGCTGAGGAATATTAATTATATAAAGGTTTAAAGTTGGATGAGACAGAAGGGGAAATGGTGACTGTTCCTGACAGTGTCTTCAAGAAGGGCTGTGTCCAGACTGCACAGCATGGCATACAGGTACTGGAATGTGAATGTGTGGCATGTGAAGTACTATCTGGTATAAATGAGTAGCATTATAATTACAAATGAATAGCACTTGATTCTACTCCATCTCTCCCATCAGGTATCAGAGCAGATAGGGTATCCAGTGATGATCAAGGCATCTGAAGGAGGAGGGGGGAAGGGGATACAAAGGGCATGAAATTCAGATGAGTTTCCCCACCTCTATCGCCAAGTTCAAGCGGAAGTTCCAGGGTCTCCCATCTTTGTTATGAAGCTGGCTAATAAGTGAGTTGGTGTGTCCATGTGTAGTAGTAGGTGTGGTCAAAATAGAAACCACTCCCCCTCAGTGCTAGTCATATTGAAGTCCAGATACTTGCTGATGAATATGAATGCTATTTCCTTATTTGGACGTGACTGTTCCGTACAACGAAGGCACCAGAAGATCATTGAAGAAACACCAGCAACAGTAGCCGACCCTGAACTCTTCAAACAGAAGGAAATGGTATGATAATGAATGGCTAGTCTTCTAAATTCACAGGGTCATTTCTTAACTGTTGTAAGCATGAAGCAGCAGAACGGTTCTTCTTTGTATTGTATGCCACAGGCAGCAGTAAGACTGGCCAAGATGGTGGTGTACATTAGTGTAGGGACAGTAGAATACCTCTACCAAGAAGATGGAAGCTTCCACTTCCTTGAGTTGAATCCTCATCTATAGGTAAGAAGAGAATTGACGTGTATGAGTCTATAATACCATTTATTAACTCCATTATCACTATATTTTTGTTACATTATTCACTGCTGGCCATTAACTGAATTGTGATAATTATAGAAGTGTGACCTCACATAACAGTGAATCTGAATTAGGTCATAATACAAATAAACATGAACACAATGATAGTTTAGATAGATATGGCTATTATAGCTAGTGGCATTCTATCTGGTTACATTAAGATGCAATGTGATGCATATATCTTTATTTCTGATTGAACTCTGTTGTTAGGTAGAACATCCATGCACAGAGATGGTGTCCTATAGCTAAATTCTGATGGAAAATCCCATGAAAATGTTGTTTGTCTTGTGCAGTTAACACAACATGTTAATTTACATGAGCCACACACTCTCCTGGTGTGTAGCTATTAGTTACTGTCCTATAAATTGAAAATCCCATGAAAATGTTTGGCTTGTGCAGTTAACAAAACATGTTAATTAACATGAGCCACACACTCTTTAGGTAAAAGGGGAATCTCTAAAGCCCTAGAATGTCCAGAAACTATTAATTATTATAACTTAATTTCTGCAGAAGTCAAGAGAAGCTGCTACAGTAATATAGAAGGAACAGGCTTCACCCCTGCTTACACCATTGAACCAGTGAACTTTAATAGACCCCACGAGAACTACACTGGAGAGCTCCCTTTATACTCTAAATTACTGTGTGTTGTCGGCCTACAATGAAATTCTTGTTAGCCAGTTACTTATAGAGGACTAGAAAAACTCAGAAATCACTTTCACTCCTCTACTGGAAAAATGTTACACAAGGATGCTGTAGAAGAAGCTCTTGCTTTTGTTTCTGTTAAAGATAATCCTGCACTAGAGAACAGAACATAAAATTAGTACAGTAATAGTTGATAATTACTATGAATATTGATGATAATTATTGATGATAACACTGGACTCCAAAAGGTCTTGATAATAACATAAGTGTGATAAACAGGAAACTATAATGTAATTATTAGTATTAGTATTAATTTGTGATGTCATAACTATTGTATATTTAAGCGTGTACACTTTTACTGATTTTTAGTTGATCATTTTAGTCATTGTATAAATGTTTGTAACTTGTCGGGAATTGCTAGCTGACTAGGGTGCTACAATAAGGATACCAGGAGAATGGGTTTGGGTTCTTCCATCACCCCACCTCCCCCCCCCCCCCCCCCTCTCTCTCTCTCTCTTTTTCAATAGAATAATATTATGTTCATGTACTTGCCTATCACACTGTGTTCATATTCCTACATGCAAGGCAGCACTCCATGCCATCCCATTATTTTTCTTGAAAATACTGTAAGTATATAACACAAACAATACTTGCTCAATCATTCTGTGTTTATCCATCATACTGTAAGCATTCATGTAGATGTCCTTATCTAGACATGAGAGATGCTGGTGAGAAGGTTGGTATTGATGACTATGATTTATAGCACCTCATTCATGTCTGAGCTGACATGCCCATAATTATCTAGAAACAGGGTGTGTCAGGCCAGTGGGTGTGGTTGGGTGGGCACAATGGGTGTGATCAGAGAGTAGGTGTGGTCAGTAAATGGATTATGCACATGCCACTGTGTATCTGATTAATTTATTGACTAGAAAAATATTGACAATTCAAAAACATCCAAATATTTTTTCTCTATGTTCATTGCTTGAAATGAAAGTGTTCAAACAAGTCTCCAAAGATAGCTTGTCAGTTTCTTCTCTATGAATATGTATAATCATTAAGTTTGTCTGACTCATTGTGGTAAATAAGTTTTAACCCACCTCAAAGCTGAAGCACACCTCTCACTCACAGCATTAGTGGCTGGCAAATAGAAGTGTACAGACTTCCGACATAACTAGATCTGACTGCTGGTGACATATCCTTAGTTATTTCAGACAAACTTGGATTCTCTAAACTAAGGTGTGCAATACATGTACCAAACAATTTTAATTGAGTGTCTAGTAATGCTGGATCAAAGTCATTACCATAAAAATCAGTAACAAATTATTCTACTCCATAGAGTAATTCTCACACTGAGTAGGTAGGTTTTAGAAGTAAGCATTCAAGATTCCTGTAAGCAGTAGCTACCTAAGTATATCCTGGCTGGTTATAAAGTGATCAGTGACTGTCAAGTCTAAAGCTAGAAAATGTTCACGCCTATACTTGTCCTTTTTCCATGGTCAAGGAATTTCACCACATGTAGCGGCTTAGTGTTAACCCTTTACCCACATCATGCTATTTGTGGTTTTTCAATTGTGACGACCTTTTCCCGTTTATGAAAAAAAGTTGTTCAGGCCTGGCCTGACCGTGTACTCCGGCCCTGCGACTGCATCTGTCTACATTGTTTATTGAGAAATGGATGAAAAAAAGGCACTTAAGAATTTGGAGGACGGGCTCAAGTGTGCCATCTGTGTAGACACCTATACTGAACCTAAAGTTCTCCAGTGTCACCATGTCTACTGTAGGAAGTGTCTCATGCGTCTGGTTGTCCGAGACCAGCAGGGACAACTCATCTTAACCTGTCCTAAATGTCGCCATGACACACCTATTCCTGCTGATGGGGTGGGAAGCCTTCAGTCAGCGTTCAAAGTCAACCACTTCTTGGAAATTATAGACGAGTACAAGAAAAGCAGAGATGCAGTTTCCAGTGTAGAAGGGGCAGAGGGTGATGTGGCATCATCTACTCCCTCAAAGAAACTCACTACTTACTGCCTTGAGCATGAAGGCATGAAACTAGAACTTTACTGTGAGAAATGTGAGGAACTCATTTGCTATAAATGTGTATATAAAGGTGGCAAGCATCACAACCATGACAGTGAACAGATAGAGGTGTTAGTTGAGAAGTACAAAGGAGAAATCACGTCATCACTAAAGCCAATGGAGGAGGAACTCACCATTGTCAACAAAGCACTGGCACAGTTAGATATACGTTCTGGGGAGATATCCGACCAGCGAGCAGCCATCGAAGCAAACATACACGACAAAATTCAACAACTCCACGAGTTCCTTGATGTTAGGAAGACTGAACTTATTGGCCAACTACACAGAATCACTCAAAGGAAGTTAAAAGGCCTTGCTACCCAGAGGGACCAGATAGAAACCACACAGGTGCAAATGAGCAGCTGTCTCAACTTTGTGAGAGAGAGACTAAACACAGGCAGTAATGGAGAAGTCCTAAAGATGAAGACCAGAATAGTGAAGCAAGTGAAGGAACTGACTTCTGCATTTAGACCAGGCACACTGAAGCCCATTACAAAAGCTGATATTACATTCTCAGTCTCACCTGATGTCATAGCAGGGTGTCAGAACTATGGCAAGGTATATGCAGCAAGAGACCCTGATCCATCAAAATGCCATGCCACAGGCAAGGGTCTGGAAGAAGCAGCTGTTGGGAAGAAGTCCAAGGCTCTTATTCAAGCTTTCGACTACATGGGTACACCATGTACAGAGCTAATCAAGTCACTACAGTGTGAGGTCATTTCAGATATAGCCAGTACCAAAGCTCAAGTCAGTGTAAAGAGAAGAGGACAGAACCAGTACGAGATCAAATACCAGCCCACAATCAAGGGGAGGAACCAACTACACATCAAAATAAACAGCCAACACATCAAAGGAAGTCCATTTCCTGTGTCAGTGAAATTACCAATTGATCAACTCGGCATTCCAATTCAAATAATACATGATGTGAATGGTCCAATGGGAGTGACAGTCAACCAGAAGGGGGAAGTTATTGTATCAGAGTTTTTTATCAATTGTGTTTCTGTTTTTAGTCCTACTGGAGAGAAGTTCAAGTCAATTGGCACTTCAGGCTCTGATTATGGACAATTTTCTTATCCACGGGGTGTGGCAATAGACAGTGAGGAGAACATTCTAGTGGTGGATTATGAGAATCATCGAATTCAGAAGTTTACAGCAAATGGCCAGTTCTTGACAGCAGTGGGTACTAAAGGTAATGGACCTCTACAGTTTGATCACCCTATGTACATTGCATACAATGCTAGTAACAATAAGCTGTATGTGACTGATGCTGAAAATAATCGTGTACAAGTTCTGAACTCTGACCTCACCAATTATAACACTTTTGGGAAGAAAGGCAATAGCAAAGGACAGTTTAACAAACCACGTGGTATAGCCTGCAACAGCACTGGAAAAATTTATGTAGCTGATTATGAAAACAATCGTATTCAAGTCTTCACAGCTGGTGGAGGATTCCTATTGACCTTCGGGAGGCATGGTTCAGGTAGAGGTGAGCTTAATGGCCCTTTTGGTATAGCAGTTTTGAATGATATAGTGTATGTTAGTGAGTTGTATCATCGAGTCTCAGTGTTCACTTCTGAAGGTCAGTTTGTGTCTTCATTTGGCAGTCTAGGTAGCCAACAAGGAGAGTTATGCTATCCTGCAGAAGTAGCAGTAGATAACAGTGGAGTGGTATATGTATGTGATGGCAGGAACTGTTGTATTAAGATGTTTTAACATCAAACTTATCTCAATTAGACTATCTTTCATACAGGAATTACTATGTACTGTTCCTGTTGTCCTGTTTCATGTGTATTATAATAATTATGCTCTATTTGTGTGTAATAATTATTATGTGTACCACTAAATGTCATTTTCTGAAGAATAATGTTATTATAGATGGTATCATGTAGCCTGAATATTTGTCAAGAAATTTTTTTTTTTTTATCCTTTAGCTCTACTTCCAGGGACCAGACTTCAAATTATGTGAACTTATTTTAATTTACTTCAGTATTGAGTGAGGATAATATAGTCAGAGTAAGAACTAGTTGAACATTGGGGGGGGGGGGGGGGCCAGTCCATGGCGAAAGATGGCAAGTTGCAGTGCCATTATAGGCACTTGCGGGCATCCCTTCTCAGAAACACTCTGAAAAAAGTGAAGCTTACTCTGAGATCAATCAATTCTGAGGCTAATTTAGTGTTTCAATAATGAATATATACAACTGGCAGTCAAAAAGGAGTGATCAAAAAGCCAAATCTAAGTTGTGTCACCAAGGAACAAACTATCCATATCTTAGGGCAAAAATTGATACCTCACTTATTTTCCTCTTAGGGTAGTTAAATTGTTACCCAGTGTGTGATATTTTAGGATGCACTACCTCCACAGTAACATGGTGTAAATGGGTACTGCATGTACATGTCTTGTAGGTGATGTAATGGGGACATGTTAAACTTGTTAGAATGAAACTGCATGCTGCTTTATAAGTGTTTTTTTTTTTGTTTTGTTGTTGTTGTTGTTGTTGTTTGCCCCTATGGCAAAAAGTAGCTATAAAATAGTATTAGCATAGAAGGAGAGGAAAAATTGTCTGAAGAAGGTCATACTCAAAGACACAATATTGCTGCTAGAATTGGTTGTATGTGTGCAAAGTTCAAGTTGTTAGGTTCAGTAGTAGCTAAATAAAATATTCCTAAAACAATTTATCATGAAGACAGACCGATTGTTAGGAAAAGCAAATCAAATCAATTCAAAACAACTCCTGGAATCAAGACTGAAGAGTATGAAATATCTAATTCTACAATCCAGAGGAAGCTAAGAGAGGCTGGGCTTTTTGCTCCTAAGCCTAGGAAGAATCCTTAATTGTCTCAGACAAGCTCAGTTAAATTTTGTAAAGATTCACCGATATTGGACTTTGAAGTTATTGCAAATGTTGAAGATAGGCTTAATGGGAATGCTTATACATTGATTTGCTTGGGAACTATATGATTCCTAGTGTCCATCTATTGTCAATACATGATCTTTCAACAAAATAATGTGTCCTGCCATATTATATACAGCTGTAATGCATAGTTTACTGGCAAGTAAAACTCTAGATCTGTTGGTGTACTTTGAATAGAGCATCAACTCATTTTTTGGAAGGGTCAGGCGCCCAACAGAAATGCTGGGGGAGCACCACTGGTTTCTCTGGCCTCTATGGTTCCTACTCCAGTGATTAGTATACTTCTGTTTGTGCTCTTGGTTTAGTTTTGCAAAGGTGATGAAATGGAATGTATATCTTCATTGTCTGAGTGCATAACCTGTATGTATTATTATTGGTGGGGCCCCCCTTTCTACTTTCCTGGAGAATAAATAACAATGTAGCTAGCTGAGGAATACTTATGATATATACTATACAAAGGTTTAAAGTTGCAGATATGACATGGTGACGGCCTGTAATGTATGTAGCTACAAGGGCTAGAAGGGCACGAAATTCGCAGACGAGTTTTCTCACCTCTATCGCCAAGTTCAAGCTGAAGTTCCAGGATCTTCCATCTTTGTTATGAAGCTGGCTAATAAGTGAGTGAGTGTGTCCATGTGTTAGTCAAAATAGAAACCACTCCCCCTCAGTGCTCATCATATTGAAGTCCAGATACTTGCTGATGAATATGGGAATGCTATTTCCTTATTTGGATGTGACAACGAAGGCACCAGAAGATAAGTACCAGTAACTGTAGCCGACCCTGAATTCTTCAAACAGATGGAAATGGTATGATAATGAATTGCTAGTCTTCTAAATTCAAAGTGAACCCTTAACTGCTGTAAGCAGTGCAATGTTTCTTCTTTGTATTGTATATGCCACAGGAAGTAGTAAGACTGGCCAAGATGGGTGGGGTACGTTAGTATTGGGACAGTAAAATACTTCTACCAAGAAGATGGAGGCTTCCACTTCCTTAAGGGAAATCCTCGTCTCCAGGTAAGAAGAGAATTAATGAGTATGAGTCTATAAACTCATTATCATCTACATTATTCACTGCTGGCCATTGACTGAATTGTGATAGCTAATTATAGAAGTATGACCTCACATAACAGTGAATCTGAATTAGGTCATAATACAACAACTACTACTGATAACAATGAAATGCCTTGAATACTACATGGACACAATGATAGTTTAGATATGGCTATTATAGCTAGTGGCATTCTATCTGGTTATATTATGATGCAATGTGATGACTATATCTTTATTTCTGATTGAACTCTGTTGTTAGGTAGAACATCCATGCACAGAGATAGTGTCCTATAATGTTGTTTGGCTTGAGCAGTTAACACAACATGTTAATTTACATGAGCCACACACTCTTTAGGTGAATGGGGAATCTCAAAAGCCCTAGAATGTCCAGAAACTATTAATTATTACAACTTAATTTCTGCAGAAGTCAAGAGAAGCTGCTACAGTAATATAGAAGGAACAGGCTTCACCCGTGCTTACACCATTGAACCAGTGACCTTTAGACCACACGAGAACTACACTGGAGAGCTCCCTTTATACTCTAAATCAAGGTTATTGCAAGTATTGTGTTCTGTAGACTTACAATGAAATTCTTCTTAACCGGCCACTTACATACAGACTTTAAAAGAGGACTAGAAAAACTCAGAAATCACTTTCACTCCTCTACTGGAAAAAAATTACACAAGGATGCTGTAGAAGAAGCTCTTGCTTTAGTTTCTGTTAAAGATAGCTAATCCGACACTAACTGAGATGAATAATAATATATAGTTATAACATAAACATGAAAAAAATTTTTTTAGAAAAAAGCTATAGCTAGCTAATTAGAGTTGGTAAACTAGTGGCTACCTACAAAGTCTCATGGGTCCCCCTCCCCCCTTTCTGGATATGCCCCTACTGTATGAAACCCATACATGTTCCACACATGGCAGATGTGTTAGGGTTTATCTTTGGAACTATAGCTAGCTAAAATAGCTTGTGTGCATGCATGAGCTCATGCACACAGAGTCATAATAGTAGCTATATCTCATTTAGTAATAGTTGCTGAATATTGATATTGTTTAGAGAAATGATGATAACAATGCACCCCAAAAGGTCTTGATAAGGATACCAGGAGAATGGGTTTAAGGGTTCTTCCATCACCCTCTCTGTTTAGCATTTTCTCACTTAGATGTAACAGGATGCAGCTAACTTGAGCTATTTGCCATGTCAAATTTTTATTGCATGAACTCATTCTAATTATACATAATAGGGCGATGACCATTAACCAAATGATAATACTGTGATGACCATTACCAAATAATGATAAGTACACACACACACACACACACACACACACACACACACACACACACACACACACACACACACACACACACACACACACTTTCAATAGAATAGTATGTTCATGCACAAGTCTATCACACTGTGTTCATATTCCTACATGCAAGGCTATACTCCATGCCATTCTTCCTATTTATCTAGATACTAGCTATAATATTACAATAGCTAGCTACTTGCTCAAGACCATACATCATTCTGTGTTTATTGTAAGCATATGTTCTTATCTAGGCATGAGAGGAAGGTTAGTGTAATAGTGATGCACTTCATTTCTTATTAATATTCATGAGCTGACACGCCCATAGTAATAATGACAACAGGGTGTGTCCGACATTGCTTTTTGAGAAATGGCTGAAAAAAAGGCACTTAAGAGTTTGGAGGACCAGCTCAATTGTGCCATCTGTCTAAATACCTATACTGAACCTAAAGTACTCCAGTGTCACCATGTCTACTGTAGGAAGTGTCTCGCGCGTCTGGTTGTCCGAGACGAGCAGGGACAACTCATCTTAACCTGTCCTAAATGTCGCCAGGACACACCTATTCCCGCCGATGGGGTGGGGGGCCTTCAGTCAGCGTTCGAAGTCAACCACCTTTTAGAGATTATAGACGAGTACAAGAAAAACAAGGATGCAGTTTCCAGTGTAGAAGGGGCAGAGGGTGATGTGGCATCATCTACTCCCTCAAAGAAACTCACTACTTACTGCCTTGAGCATGAAGGCATGAAACTAGAACTTTACTGTGAGAAATGTGAGGAACTCATTTGCTATAAATGTGCGTTTAAAGGCGGCAAGCATCACAACCATGACAGTGAACAGATAGAGGTGTTAGTTAAGAAGTACAAAGGAGAAATCACATCATCACTAAAGCCAATGGAGGAAGAACTCACCATTGTCAACAAAGCACTGGCACAATTAGATACATGTTCTGGGGAGATATCCGACCAGCGAGCAGCCATCGAAGCCAACATACACAACAAAATTCAGCGACTTCATGAGTTCCTTGATGTTAGGAAGACTGAACTTATTGGCCAGTTACACAGAATCACTCAAAGTAAGTTAAAAGGCCTTGCCACCCAGAGGGACCAGATAGAGACCACACAGGTCCAAATGAGCAGCTGTCTCAACTTTGTGAGAGAGAGAATAAACACAGGCAGTAATGGAGAAGTCCTGAAGATGAAGACCAGAATAGTAAAGCAAGTGAAGGAACTGACTTCTGCATTCCAATCAGACACACTGAAGCCTAATACAGAAGCTGATATTACATTCTCAGTCTCAACTGATGTCACAGCAGTGTGTCAGAACTATGGCGAAGTATATGCAGCAAGAGATCCTGATCCATCCAAGTGCCATGCCACAGGCAAGGGTCTGGAAGAAGCAGTTGTTGGGAAGAAGTCCACGGCTCTCTTTCAAGCTTTCGACTACATGGGTACACCATGTACAGAGCCAATCAAGTCACTACAGTGTGAGGTCATTTCGGATATAACCAGTGCCAAAGCTCAAGGCAGTGTAGAAAGAAGAGGACAGAACCGGTATGAGATCAACTACTGGCCAACAATCAAGGGTAGGAACCAGCTACACATCAAAATAAACAGCCAACACATCAAAGGAAGTCCATTTCCTGTGTCAGTGAAAATACCAGTTGTGCAACTCAGCATTCCAATTCAAATAATACATGATGTGTATGGCCCATTAGGAGTTACAGTCAACCAGAAGGGGGAGGTGATTGTATCAGAGTTTCTAAACGTTTCTGTTTTTAGTCCTACTGGAGAGAAGCTCAAGTCATTTGGAACTTTAGGCTCTGGTCATGGACAATTTTCTACTCCAGGTGGTGTGGCAGTAGACAGTGAGGAGAACATTCTAGTGGTGGATTGTGGGAATCATCGAATTCAGAAGTTTACAGCAAATGGCCAGTTCTTGACAGCAGTGGGTACTAAAGGTAATGGACCTCTACAGTTTGATCACCCTATGTACATTGCATACAATGCTAGTAACAATAAGCTGTATGTGACTGATACTGAAAATAATCGTGTACAAGTTCTGAACTCTGACCTCACCAATTATAACACTTTTGGGAAGAAAGGCAGTGGCAAAGGACAGTTTAACAAACCACGTGGTATAGCCTGCAACAGCACTGGAAAAATTTATGTAGCTGATTTTGAAAACAATCGTATTCAAGTCTTCACAGCTGGTGGAGGATTTCTATTGACCTTCGGGAGGCATGGTTCAGGTAGAGGTGAACTTAATAGCCCTTTTGGTATAGCAGTTTTGAATGATATAGTGTATGTTAGTGAGTTGTATCATCGTCGAGTCTCAGTGTTCACTTCTGAAGGTCAGTTTGTGTCTTCATTTGGCAGTCTAGGTAGCCAACAAGGAGAGTTTGCCTATCCCTCAGGAGTAGCAGTAGATAACAGTGGAATGGTATATGTATGTGATCTCAACAACAGTTGTATTAAGATGTTTTAACATTAAACTAATTAGACTATCTTTCATACAGGAATTACTAT
Source organism: Diacarnus erythraeanus (assembly GCA_964016965.1). Classification (NCBI taxonomy): domain Eukaryota; kingdom Metazoa; phylum Porifera; class Demospongiae; order Poecilosclerida; family Podospongiidae; genus Diacarnus; species Diacarnus erythraeanus. The sequence continues at coordinate 1,812,766 of OZ024680.1, forward strand.
GTACTGTTCCTGTTGTCCTGTTTCATGTGGATTATAATAATTATGCTCTATTTGTGTGTAATAATTATTATGTGTACCACTAAATGTCACATAATGTTGCTATAGATGGTATCATGCAGCCTGAATATTTGTCGAGAAAATTTTTTTTATCCTTTATCACTACTTCCAGAGACCAGACTACAAATTATGTGAACTCATTTACTTCATGATTGAGTGGAGGATAATGTAGTCAGAGAACAGTAGAGTAAGAACTAGTTGAACATTGGGGGGGCCAGTCCATGGCCAAAGATGGCAAGAGGCAGTGCCATAGGCACTTGCACAATTAGGGGCATCCCCCCTCAGAAACACTCTGAAAAAAATGAAGCTAGCTCTGACATCAATTCTGAGGCTAATTTAGTGTTTTGAAAAATGAATATAATACAACTGGCAGTCTAAAAGAAGTGATCAAAGAGCCAAATTTAAGTAAGTTGTGTCGCCAAGGAACAAACTTTCCATACTTCAGGGCAAAAATTGATACCTCACCTAATTTCCCCTGGGGGTAGTTAAATTGTTACCAAGTGTGTGATATTTTGTTGTAGCTAATAAGGACGCACACTTCTACCTCAACATGGTGTAATTTTTACATGGGTACTGCATGTACATGTCTTGTAGGTGATGTAATGTGGACATGTTAAACTTGTTAGAATGAAACTACATGCTGAGTGTTTTTTTTTTTGTTTTTTTTTTTTTTTACCCTATGGCAAAAAGATAGCTATAGAATTAGCATAGAAGGAGAGGAAAAATTGTCCGAAGAAGGTCATACTCAAAGACACAATATTGCTGCTAGAATTGGTTGTATGTGTGCAAAGTTGTTAATAGAACAAGTTATTAGGTTCAGTAGTAGCTAAATAAAATATTCCTGGAGGGAAAATAAAAACAATTTATCATGAAGACAGACTTATTGTTAGGAAAAGTAAATCAAATCAATTCAAAACAACTCCTGGAATCAAGACTGAAGTAAAAGAAGAGTATGAAATATCTAATTTTACAATCCAGAGGAGGCTAGAGAAGCTGGGCTTTTTGGTTCTAAACCTACAGGAAGAGTCCTTAATTGTCTTAGACAAGCTTGGTTAAATTTTGCAAAGATTCACTGATATTGAACTTTGAAAAGTGTTAGGATAATGGTATGGGGATGTATACAACAAATGTTGAAGATAGGAATGGGAATGCTTACATTGATTTGCTTGGGAACTATGTGATTTCTAGTGTCCATCTATTTATTGTCAATCAGGGGTGTAGACAAGGGGGGGGACTTGGGGGGCTTAAGCCCCGCTAGAATTTTCAGAAAATGAGATTAACTAGATAGCTAATAATTATAATATCTAATAAGCTCAGGCTCTGGCCTTTATATATTTTATAAACTGCATATGATGTGCATCGTAGTGGTTTAGTAAACAGTATTTAACCATGACAGTAGTGGTTAACAGGTAAGCATGGTAACATTGCTCAGAGAACTTGCTTTACTCTTAGCCTAGTAGCTAGCACCATGTCTGTGAATCTCTAAGATAGTAGTTTAGCACTCCTTTAAAGCCAGATTAATTATCCAATGAATATAAGGCCAGCTATCAGCCTAGCCAGCAGTCAGCCTGAACTGGTGAGCTAAGTAGTGTATTCTAAAATATAGCTTTACTAGCTTGAAAGTGATTTTGAAGATCATGATGTTTCAGTACAGAATCCACTACTATCTTCAAATGAAATAGAGCCTAGCCTATCCTTGCGTAGCTAATTATAAAAATATTATTTGAATATTACTCTAATTTGCTCTCTTACACCTCTTGGATTTTGAAAAAAAAATTTTTGCTTCTGCACTTCGTGCAGGAGGGGGCATATCCCCCTTCCACACTCTCCCCCTTGAGCTGAATTGCAGTTCTTTTGCCTTTACCTTATTAGCCCCCCCCCAGTCCTAAAAAGTTGTCTACACCCCTATCAATACATGATCTTTCAACAGGATAATGTGTCCTGCCATATTATATACAGCTGTGATGCATAGTGCACTGGCAAGTAAAACTGTTGGTATACTTTGAATAGAGCATCAACTCATTTTTTGGAAGGGTCAGGCCCCCCAACAGAAATACTGGGGGAACACCACTGGTTTCTCTGGCCTCAATGGTTCCTACTCCAGTGATTAGTCTACTTCTGTTTGTGCCCTTGGTTTAGCTTGCAAAGGTGATGAAATGGAATATATATCTTCATTGTCTGAGTGCATAACCTGTATGTATTATTATTGGTGGGGCCACCCTTCCTGGAGAATAAACAACAATGTAGCTGAGGGATATATATTATAACTATACAAAGGTTTAGAGTTGGATGTGACAGAAGAGGAAATGGTGACTGAATTCCTGACAGCGTCTGCTGTATCAAGACTACACAGCATGGCGTACAAGTACTGGAATGTGAATGGGTAGTATGGGAATGAGACTGTTATTTGAAGTACTAGTCTTGTGTAAATGGGTACGATTAATGGTATAGCATTTGATTCTACTCCATCTCTCCCATCAGGTATCAGAGCAGATAGGGTATCCAGTGCAAGGCATCTGAAGGAGGAGGGGGGAAGGGGATACGAAGGGCACAAAATTCAGACAAGTTTCCCCACCTCTATCGCCAAGTTCAAGCTGAAGTTCCAGGGTCTCCCATCTTTGTTATAAAGCTGGCTAATAAGTGAGTGAGTGTGTCCATGTGTAGTAGGTGTGGTCACAATAGAAACCATTCCCCCTCAGTGCTCATCATATTGAAGTCCAGATACTTGCTGATGAATAATAATGGGAATGCTATTTCCTTATTTGGATGTGACAACGAAGGCACCAGAAGATAAGTACCAGTAACTGTAGCCAACCAAACAGATGGAATGATAATGAATTGCTAGTCTTCTAAATTCAAAGTGAACCCTTAACTGCTGTAAGCAGTGCAATGTTTCTTCTTTGTATTGTATATATGCCACAGGAAGTAGTAAGACTGGCCAAGATGGTGGGGTATGTTAGTATTGGGACAGTAAAATACCTCTACCAAGAAGATGGATGCTTCCACTTCCTTAAGTGAAATCCTTGTCTCCAGGTAAGAAGAGAATTGATGTGCAACAACTACTACTGATAGCAATAAAATGCCTTGAATACTACATGGACACAATGATTAGATATGGCTATTATAGCTAATTCTATCTGGTTATATTATGATGCAATGTTATATCTTTATTTCTGATTGAACTCTGTTGTTAGGTGGAACATCCATGCACAGAGATGGTGTCCTATAAATTCTGATGGAAAATCCCATGAAATGTTGTTTGGCTTGAGCAGTTAACACAACATGTTAATTAACATGAGCCACACACTCTTTAGGTGAATGGGGAATCTCAAAAGCCCTAGAATGTCCAGAAACTATTAATTATTACAACTTAATTTCTGCAGAAGTCAAGAGAAGCTGCTACAGTAATATAGAAGGAACAGGCTTCACCTGTGCTTACACCATTGAACCAGTGACCTTTAGACCCCATGAGAATTACACTGGAGAGTTCCCTTTATACTCTAAATCAAGGTTATTGCAAGTATTGTGTGCTGTAGACTTACAATGAAATTCTTCTTAACCGGCCACTTACATACAGACTTTAAAAGAGGACTAGAAAAACTCAGAAATCACTTTCACTCCTCTACTGGAAAAAAATTACACAAGGATGCTGTAGAAGAAGCTCCTGCTTTTGTTTCTGTTGCTAATCTGACACTAACTGAGATGAATAATAATATATAGTTATAACATAAACATGAAAAAAATTTTTTTATAAAAAAGCTATAGCTAGCTAATTAGAGTTGGTAAACTAGTGGCTACGTACCTACAAAGTCTCATGGGTCCCCCTCCCCCCTTTCTGGATATGCCCCTTCTGTATGAAACCCATACATTTTCCACACATGGCAGATGTGTTAGGGTTTATCTTTGGAACTATAGCTAGCTAAAATAGCTTGTGTGCATGCATGAGCTCATGCACACAGAGTCATAATAGTAGCTATATCTCATTTAGTAATAGTTGCTGAATATTGATATTGTTTAGAGAAATGATGATAACAATGCACCCCAAAAGGTCTTGATAAGGATACCAGGTTTAAGGGTTCTTCCATCACCCTCTCTGTTTAGCATTTTCTCACTTAGATGTAACAGGATGCATCTAACTTGAGCTATTTGCCATGTCAAATTTTTATTGCATGAATTCATTCTAATTATACATAATAGGGCGATGACCATTAACCAAATGATAATACTGTGGTGACCATTACCAAATAATGCTAAGTACACACACACACACACACACACACACACACACACACACACACACACACACTTTCAATAGAATAGTATGTTCATGCACAAGTCTATCACACTGTGTTCATATTCCTACATGCAAGGCTATACTCCATGCCATTCTTCCTATTTATCTTGAAGATACTAGCTATAATAATATTACAATAGCTAGCTACTTGCTCAAGACCATACATAATTCTGTGTTTATTGTAAGCATTCATGTATATGTTCTTATCTAGGCATGAGAGGAAGGTTAGTGTAATAGTGATGCACTTCATTTCTTATTAATATTCATGAGCTGACACGCCCATAATAATAATGACAACAGGGTGTGTCCGACATTGCTTTTTGAGAAATGGCTGAAAAAAAGGTACTTAAGAGTTTGGAGGACCAGCTCAATTGTGCCATCTGTCTAAATACCTATACTGAACCTAAAGTACTCCAGTGTCACCATGTCTACTGTAGGAAGTGTCTCGCGCGTCTGGTTGTCCGAGACGAGCAGGGACAACTCATCTTAACCTGTCCTAAATGTCGCCATGACACACCTATTCCCGCCGATGGGGTGGGAAGCCTTCAGTCAGCGTTTGAAGTCAACCACTTCTTGGAGATTATAGACGAGTACAAGAAAAGCAGAGATGCAGTTTCCAGTGTAGAAGGGGCAGAGGGTGATGTAGCATCATCTACTCCCTCAAAGAAACTCACTCCTTACTGCCTTGAGCATGAAGGCAAGGAATTGGAACTTTACTGTGAGAAATGTGAGGAACTCATTTGCTATAAATGTGCATTTAAAGGCGGCAAGCATCACAACCATGACAGTGAACAGATAGAGGTGTTAGTCAAGAAGTACAAAGGAGAAATCACATCATCACTAAAGCCAATGGAAGAGGAACTCACCATTTTCAACAAAGCACTGGCACAGTTAGATACACGTTCTGGGGAGATATCCGACCAGCGAGCAGCCATCAAAGCCAACATACACAACAAAATTCAGCGACTCCATGAGTTCCTTGATGTTAGGAAGACTGAACTTATTGGCCAACTACACAGAATCGCTCAAAAAAAGCTAAAAGGCCTTGCCACCCAGAGGGACCAGATAGAGACCACACAGGTCCAAATAAGCAGCTGTCTCGACTTTGTGAGAGAGAGACTAAACACAGGCAGTAATGGAGAAGTCCTGAAGATGAAGACCAGAATAGTAAAGCAAGTGAAGGAACTGACTTCTGCATTCCAATCAGACACACTGAAGCCTAATACAGAAGCTGATATTACATTCTCAGTCTCAACTGATGTCACAGCAGTGTGTCAGAACTATGGCGAAGTATATGCAGCAAGAGACCCTGATCCATCCAAGTGCCATGTCACAGGCAAGGGTCTGGAAGAAGCAGTTGTTGGGAAGAAGTCCACAGCTCTCTTTCAAGCTTTCGACTACATGGGTACACCATGTACAGAGCTAATCAAGTCACTACAGTGTGAGGTCATTTCGGATATAACCAGTGCCAAAGCTCAAGGCAGTGTAGAAAGAAGAGGACAGAACCGGTATGAGATCAACTACTGGCCAACAATGAAGGGGAGGAACCAGCTACACATCAAAATAAACAGCCAACACATGAAAGGAAGTCCATTTCCTGTGTCAGTGAAAATACCAGTTGTGCAACTCGGCATTCCAATTCAAATAATACATGATGTGTATGGCCCATTAGGAGTTACAGTCAACCAGAAGGGGGAGGTGATTGTATCGGATGTTAGAGACAGTTGTGTTTCTGTTTTTAGTCCTACTGGAGAGAAGCTCAAGTCATTTGGCACATCAGGCTCTGGTCATGGACAATTTTCTTATCCATGGGGTGTGGCAGTAGACAGTGAGGAGAACATTCTAGTGGTGGATTCTCGGAATCATCGAATTCAGAAGTTTACAGCAAATGGCCAGTTCTTGACAGCAGTGGGTACTAAAGGTAATGGACCTCTACAGTTTGATAATCCCAGGGACATTGCATACAATGCTAGTAACAATAAGCTGTATGTGACTGATGCTGAAAATAATCGTGTACAAGTTCTGAACTCTGACCTCACCAATTATAACACTTTTGGGAAGAAAGGCAGTGGCAAAGGACAGTTTAACAAACCACTTGGTATAGCCTGCAACAGCACTGGAAAAATTTATGTAGCTGATTATAAAAACAATCGTATTCAAGTCTTCACAGCTGGTGGAGGATTCCTATTGACCTTCGGGAGGCATGGTTTAGGCAGAGGTGAGCTTAAAGACCCTTTTGGTATAGCAGTTTTGAATGATATAGTGTATGTTAGTGAGTTGTATCATCGAGTCTCAGTGTTCACTTCTGAAGGTCAGTTTGTGTCTTCATTTGGCCGTCTAGGTAGCCAACAAGGAGAGTTTGTCAATCCCACAGGAGTAGCAGTAGATAACAGTGGAGTGGTATATGTATGTGACAACCGTTGTATTAAGATGTTTTAACATTAAACTAATTAGACTATCTTTCATACAGGAATTACTATGTACTGTTCCTGTTGTCCTGTTTCATGTGGATTATAATAATTATGCTCTAGCTATATAATATTTGTGTATAATATTATGTGTACCACTAAAGGTCACATAATGTTGCTATAGATGGTATCATGCAGCCTGAATATTTGTCGAGAAAATTTTTTTTATCTTTTATCACTACTTCCAGAGACCAGACTACAAATTATGTGAACTCATTTACTTCATGATTGAGTGAGGATAATGTAGTCAGAGAACAGTAGAGTAAGAACTAGTTGAACATTGGGGGGGCCAGTCCATGGCCAAAGATGGCAAGAGGCAGTGCCATAGGCACTTGCACAATTAGGGGCATCCCCCCTCAGAAACACTCTGAAAAAAATGAAGCTAGCTCTGACATCAATTCTGAGGCTAATTTAGTGTTTCGAAAAATGAATATAATACAACTGGCAGTCAAAAAGAAGTGATCAAAGAGCCAAATCTAAAGTTGTGTCGCCAAGGAACAAACTTTCCATACTTTAGGGCAAAAATTGATACCTCACCTAATTTCCCCTGGGGGTAGTTAAATTGTTACCAAGTGTGTGATATTTTGTTGTAGCTAATAAGGATGCACACTTCTACCTCAGTAACATGGTGTAATTTTTACATGGGTACTACTGCATGTACATGTCTTGTAGGTGATGTAATGTGGACATGTTAAACTTGTTAGAATGAAACTACATGCTGCTTTATAAGTGTTTTTTTTTTTTTTTTTTTTTTTTTTTTTTTTTTTTTTTTACCCTATGGCAAAAAGATAGCTATAGAATTAGCATAGAAGCAAGAGGAAAAATTGTCTGAAGAAGGTCATACTCAAAGACACAATATTGCTGCTAGAATTGGTTGTATGTGTGCAAAGTTCTTAATAGAACAAGTTATTAGGTTCAGTAGTAGCTAAATATTCCTGGAGGGAAAATAAAAACAATTTATCATGAAGACAGAGCGATTATTAGGAAAAGCAAATCAAATCAATTAAAAACAACTCCTGGAATCAAGACTGAAGTAAAAGAAGAGTATGAAATATCTAATTCTACAATCCAGAGGAGGCTAGAGAAGCTGGGCTTTTTGGTCCTAAACCTACAGGAAGAGTCCTTAATTGTCTTAAACAAGCTTGGTTAAATTTTGCAAAGATTCACTGATATTGGACTTAGGATAATGGTATGGGGATGTATACACTAGGTTTTTACAAATGTTGAAGATAGGAATGGGAATGCTTACATTGATTTGCTTGGGAACTATATGATTTCTAGTGTCCATCTATTTATTGTCAATCAGGGGTGTAGACAAGGGGGGGACTTGGGGGCTTAAGCCCCGCTAGAATTTTCAGAAAATGAGATTAACTAGATAGCTAATAATTATAATATTTAATAAGCTCAGGCTCTGGCCTTTATATTTTTTATAAACTGCATATGATGTGCATTGTAGTGGTTTAGTAAACAGTATTTAACCATTTTCCCTCTCCTCCCTTTCAATTTCTTCCCTCTCCTCCACCTGATCTATGCTATCTTCAGCTTTTGATTATACATGTATGTTATTGATCACAAATATACAAACAGCTAAAAAATTTTTTACCCATAATATCAGATTTTTGATTAGTTTCTGAAAATGCAAAAGCACCATTATAATTATTTGCATGAGTGTACTTAAACTTACTAATATACTCCAGCAGTGATCGAGATTTTGACCTGCAATGATTACAAGAACATTAGAAAGAAAGCTACAATTGACACTAACTTTGTATGAAGTTCTACACACACACCTGAGGGCATGCAGCCACAAGCACATGCATGCGTGCGCAGTCATATTGCCATGACTACCACCAACAGACCCTCCCATATTAGTTTTTACAGCTATTACAATATTAGTTTTTACAGCTGCTGTCTAGGTGGCTGGAGAGCTAGTTAGCCATTGGAAATCACTGTAGTTAACCATTCAGCTGCAGTGGATGCATTTGATACTTGCATCAAGTACTTGGAGTGTCAACAGGATACAAATAGTGCACAGTTGATGCTAGTATACAACTTAGAGCATCTGCAGCAGCCAAATACCTAACATCTATGAAGCAATGTTCCATTACAAGTTTTTTTTTACAAACAGTAGCTAATGTATGTATTACAGTGTATATTATGGTTGTGAAATATGGCATAGAAGTGTTTATTTAAAAAAAACCCTTGATAATCCAAACTTTTTACTAATCCAAACACTTTCTGGTCCCTTAGTGTTCGAATTAGTGAGGTTATACTGCACAGAATTGTGACAGGGGGGTAAATTTAAGCAAGCATGGCTTATTAGATAGGCATCAGTAGAATGGTTCTGGCAGTTTCAAACTAGTGTGGTGGAATGATTTAGACCTCCAATTTTAAGATGTTTTAAGAGGTTTAACAGTTACTTTGTCTCCTTTATGAGAGTCTGACCTACATGTTCACAGTAACTAACCTGTACAATACAATAAACTAAAAAAGTGGACATACTTCAATATTATAATAATGGGAGCCATGGATGAAACAATCCAGATTGTTTCTTGGATCATTTCATTTCGCAATTATTGTTGCTCATCAGCATGGCATACCCAATACGACACAGTATCACCTACACATGCTGCATGTGCTGATACAATACAGTATCACCTACACATGCTTACACAAAATCATCTACACATGCTGATACAATACAGTATCACCTACACATGCTGCACGTGCTGATACAATACAGTATCACCTACACCTGCTTACACAAAATCATCTACACATGCTGATACAATACAGTATCACCTACACATGCTTACACAAAATCATCTACACATGCTGATACAATACAATATCACCTACACATGCTGCACGTGCTGATACAATACAGTATCACCTACACATGCTGCATGTGCTGATACAATACAGTATCACCTACACATGCTGCATGTGCTGATACAATACAGTATCACCTACACATGCTTACACAAAATCATCTACACATGCTGATACAATACAGTATCACCTACACATGCTGCACGTTCTGATACAATACAGTATCACCTACACCTGCTTACACAAAATCATCTACACATGCTGATACAATACAGTATCACCTACACATGCTGATACAATACAGTATCACCTACACATGCTGCATGTGCTGATACAATGCAGTATCACCTACACATGCTTACACAAACAACATGCAACACAGTGTACTACACTTTCTATTATAGGATACACTTTCTATTATAGGATATGAGAATATGTTCAAATTCCCCTCAGAATAGCTGTGGCCACATTTCTCTCTTTGAGAATATTGTAGTAGTGGCTTCCACGGGTCTTAGCCGGAAGCCTACCATTTTGCTGGAAGTACTTTTGTTCCAGTTTGGCTACACATTCAGACTGTACCATCCTGATTTTGGCTTTAAACTTTGACACCAGCTCTTCATACTCTGAGACGCTGGTTTTAATATACAGATGATTCCCTGCTCGCTTGGCCTCCTTCAGCTTGAAACGAAGGTCATCAAACCTGATCAGGTCATCATCAGACCCTAGAAGATGTTTGATGTAGTTTCCCACTGAAGTTTTCAACCCTTCATTATGTTCCTCAAGGTCGAGATTGATATAGGAACTCTTACTTTGAGTGTTGGAGCACATTTCAGCCATGAGTGGATATGTGTTAGCAGTAGATCTCAAGGTCTCACTGTCCTCATGTTCTGTGGAAGGCGTATCAACTGCACACATGTTAGCAGTAGAGGTCTCATTGTCTTCATGTCCCATGGACAGTGTATCAGCTGAACACACTGGACCTTCTGATGTGAGTGTTATTGGAGTTTCTGGGTTGTGGAATGCTTCTGATTCTGAGGTATCCAATGGATTAGTGGATGTGCACTCCAATGTGACGGTATGGTCACCGTACAGCAGTCTCCCTGTTTTGTTTCCATCAGGGTCATACAACTTGATGCTGTGTGCAGGAATGACTGTCTTTTCATTCACTATCCTATTCCAGCAAGTGTCCCTCCTGTGTTCTACATCCACGACAGAGTGGTACCGATGATGCATGAGTGAGAAGGCATCACCAGGGTTGGCTGGGTCAGTATCTCCATCATGGAAAAGAAACCCATTGGATGTGTAGGACCACCAAACATCCACACCAACTACAAGAAATGGACTAATCTGTTGGAGATGTGTCTGCCAACTGTCTTCCCTCTGCTCAATAAAAGAGGTCTTCACCACGCAGCATGATCTGTGGAATAACATTGTCTGGGTGGTGATTTGTGCATGACTCTGCAATTGTCCTAGCTTGTCCAAAGAGCCGCTCTTCACTTTCTGTGTTAAGGGAGCGTAGGCAAGCTAGTTCTAGCTGGGTAGGGAGGTGTGCTGTTAATGCATGTACATAATGCCCAAACATTTTTGTCTTACTCATATTCTTAGGTGTACTAAAGAGGTCCCTACACAGCTCCATGTGAATCCAGCACATGTTGTACAGCTGTAGCAGCTGTCGTGGTCACCTCTTTTCATCACGTGAGTATGCAATCTCACCTATTTTTATGATGGAAGAAAAAAGGAGAAGAACTTTTGGGCTGCAATCAGTGTCTTTCAACAGGAGGAACAACTGAATTGCCACTCTTCGCATGTCAGCTCCAGATTTCTTTTCCTTAGCAAGGGAGCTGTCTATTAGGTGAATGCATTTGGATTTGGTCTCACCTGGTGGGAGAATATTGGGTATTTCAGTAATGAGATTGATCAAGTGGCCCTTGATGTCATGCAGGGGTTCACTAGCCACGATCTCATACTTCTCCAGGTTAAGTGATGCCAACTCTTGTGTGGGGTCTTCAAGAAGCAGGGCAGGTACTCTTAAGACACCTTTAAGGACCTGGTCTAACAATTTTTGTAAGTCAGCCCTAGTCATTTCTTTATGAACACAAATTTTCCTAGCTTCTAATTCCATCCGAAGTTCCTTTACTTTCAGATCAAATGGTTTAAGAACCCCAGCTTGTCTCCCAAATCTCCCACTCGTAGCTATGGTTTGCAGCTGTTGTGGAGTACGCCACTTGTACTGCAAGGTATGTGCCTGGTCATCAAACAAGTGTTCTTGGCAGCCACACACACCACATTTGTAATTACCACCCTACTTTGACCCTTGTTCAAATTGAGTTGCAGGGTGGTCACCAGTGTAAGGGTAACTGTGATTTCCATTCCTGTTTCAGTTTTTACAGGTTTAGAAAGCTCACGAAGGCAAGTGAGGCGGTCCCCAATCAGTGCAACCTGGTCTTCTACACTAGATGAACCACATGCAAGGAGGTGAATTTCAGGTTGTTCTACTTCAGCCTGTATATTCACATTAGCTCCTGGATACAGCTGTTTATATTCTTCATCAGTGTAAAATACTACAGGGTCATAAACTACATGGACAGTGACCATGATGAAGCCCATCTTCAGGATGGTGGCATGGTCATGCCACATGCAGAAAGATCTGGATTTCTGAGCCTGACACAGAAGCTTACGGAGTTCCTCCACAGATTTACCATCGCAATTCATATTTAGCCTACTAGTAAGTTCTGGCCTAGTCATGGTGGCAATGGTGGATTGGGGGATCAACCTCATGTATTTTAATTGTTTACATAACAACCGCTGCCGGAGCTCTATAAGGGGTACTTTCCGCCCCTGTATTTGCAGCTCATGTGGAGTCATTACACCATTCACCAGTGTGTACTTTGTTATAGTGTAGGGTGCACATTCATCTCCTAGGGTGAACCGGCCAGAGGAGATCATTGACCCAATTTCTGCTTCTATAGCCCATATGCCAGGATTGCCAGGAATGGACACCTCACCACTGCCTGGTAATTTCTTCCTTTTTGGTCTCACAGTGGGCTTTCTCTTAGGGGTGGTTATATGTGAGGTGTCAATTCCTTGCTTTGCAGTAAACTCTTTGACCACCTGCCCAGCATTATTACCAGGAATCCCATGCTCCCTGCCCACTTTACTCCAGTTGATGGTTGTACCAACTGGCCAGTTCTCAATTGTATCTTTCAACTTCTCTTTATCCCAGGCCACCTTGGAAAAGTCTGGTGAATGGGTTTTAATTTTTTTTGCAGGTGGTTGCTTCTGAGGTGAATGAAAAGACTGAGACATGCGCTTGCGGTGGTATTTTCGCTTGGATTCGCACTCAGTCAGCATGGAGATAGCAGCTTTTTCAGCAAAGAGGTCATTCACCTTTTTGGTGAATTCCTTTTGTAATTTGACCTTTTCCCTCCTCTTATCCCTTTTACCCTTCTTCTTTTCTAGACCAGAGGAGTTGATACTCACCAGAGCATCAGTGAATGATGTGCTAGCCTCATTTTCACACACCCGATTTAACTCAGTAAGGACACTAGTAGCAAATTTTTTTATACCCAACTTTTTCACGGCATCCTGATTTACTGTTATAATGGGTTCGTTGTGGTGGTATGTAGGCTTTAAAGGAAAAGAGAGCTGGCTATTTTGGTGTAGTTCAAAACACCTGGCACATTTAGATAATGAATGTTGTTTTCTTTCATTCACAGATAACTCACACCACTTGGAGTAGGAGAATGTGTTGAGATAGGACTCTCTATTACCTACAACGGGAAATTTGGACTTGAAACCATCAAGAATTTTATTGCAGTCCCGGTCAAACTGAGTCATGTTATTCTTGTCCCTCACATCAAAGTAACCATCGGGAAAACGGTAAATGGCACTAAACTGCTGTCTGAAGTTAATTATTCTCTTGGAAGTGTCAATAGTCTGGCGAGCATGTTTCCCAGTTCGTTGTGGGTTGGAGTTTTGATAGATGCACACACGGGCATACCCACAGTTGACAATAAGAGCAACTCGACGAACACAGGCCATGCTCTAAACAGATAAATTCACTTATCACAACTACTCCTATCACAATTTTCTTTATGCATGAGTACTGTTTCAGCATCACCTTATGATACCCTTTTAACTAAGTTAAAAAGTACTTATTTTGTTTTTAGAGTACCTGCTCTAGAAATAGAAGCCCAGAGTACTTAAAAGTACTTATTGATACTTTGAAGAGTGGAAAGGAAGCCAAGTAACCAGGAACATCTAGAACAGTATTCATTAATCATTGTCATTATCATCTTTTCTGTATAAATAGTACCTTAATTCCAGATCTATCCTCCTTTGGAATTCCTTGCCTTGCTTTCTGATGAAATTGGCGCTCAAGTCATGTGAGCCAATAATCTGTATCATGTGATCTATCTGATGACGCCACATACTGCGTCATAGCTTAAGTTTAAGGCCTTGAGGCCGCACAGTCGCAAGCCATGGCAGCCATTGACACCCATGGTGCCGGCCATCGCATTAGCCACGGTGCTATACTTCCGTCTTTGCATCGAAAAAATCTATCTAAGGGGACTAGCATTTCCTCAGAACCGATTGTGAAAAAACGGAGCAGAAGGGCTGTAGCGTGCAAGTTTAGTGTGGGAAGAATGATGTTTTGCGGCTCTAGCTCAAACCAAAGGAGATATCAACTATCTGTTCTGGGAAAAGTTAGATGATCATCTGTTAATTCATTACCCCTACAAACCTTAGCTTCAGAGGCACTGCTATTGCGGTGCTGTCACGTTTTTCTCTTTTTAAGTGTGTCTCTAAGATTGGCTGCCAAACATTCACTAACAACAAACACTCACAAAAAACAGAATGTACTGAAAGTATATAGATTAAACTACACATATGAGTCCAATAAAGGTTCTCCAGTGTCTTTTCTTGCCTGTGAGGAGTCCCAAAACCTACATGTAAAAATTGACAAAAAACATGAGGAACTTGGCCTTAATTGCACTGAGCTAGACCTGTTAACCTTGTCATCCTAATTATATGTTAACCACCTGTTTGTATGATGTACCCTTCTAGAACATTCTATAATCTCACTATATTATTATAAGTAAGCCATGTGTGTCATTCTTGTTGCTGAATAATACTATTGTTAAATTGAGAGCTAAACAGAGACTTGCAGATTTACCCACGTTACAACTGCATTCCTGACAGTATCTATAAGAAGGGCTGTGTCCAGACTACACAGCATGGGATACAAGTACTGGAATGTGAATGGGTAGTATGGGAATGAGACTGCATTTGAAGTACTAGTCTTGTGTAAATGGGTAGGATTATACTATAATGGTATAGCATTTGATTCTACTCCATTTCTCCCATCAGGTATCAGAACAGATAGGGTATCCAGTGATGATCAAGGCATCTGAAGGAGGAGGGGGGAAGAGGATACGAAGGGCACGAAATTCTCAGATGAGTTCCCTCACCTCTATCGCCAAGTTCAAGCTGAAGTTCCAGGATCTTCCATCTTTGTTATGAAGCTGGCTAATAAGTGAGTGAGTGTGTCCATGTGTAGTAGGTTTAGTCAAAATAGAAACCACTCACCCTCAGTGCATATTGAAGTCCAGATACTTGCTGATGAATATGGGAATGCTATTGCCTTATTTGGATGTGACAACGAAGGCACCAGAAGACAAGTACCAGTAACTGTAGCCAACCCTGAACTCTTCAAACAGATGGAAATGGTATGATAATGAATTGCTAGTCTTCTAAATTCAAAGTGAACCCTTAACTGCTGTAAGCAGTGCAATGTTTCTTCTTTGTATTGTATATGCCACAGGAAGTAGTAAGACTGGCCAAGATGGTGGGTATTGGGACAGTAAAATACTTCTACCAAGAAGATGGAGGCTTCCACTTCCTTAAGGGAAATCCTCGTCTCCAGGTAAGAAGAGAATTAATGAGTATGAGTCTATAAACTCATTATCATCTACATTATTCACTGCTGGCCATTGACTGAATTGTGATAGCTAATTATAGAAGTATGACCTCACATAACAGTGAATCTGAATTAGGTCATAATACAACAACTACTACTGATAACAATGAAATGCCTTGAATACTACATGGACACAATGATAGTTTAGATATGGCCATTATAGCTAATGGCATTCTATCTGGTTACATTATGATGCAATGTGATGACTATATCATTGAACTCTGTTGTTAGGTAGAACATCCATGCACAGAGATAGTGTCCTATAAATTCTGGTAGAAAATCCTTGTTAGGCTTGAGCAGTTAACACAACATGTTAATTAACATGAGCCACACACTCTTTAGGTGAATGGGGAATCTCAAAAGCCCTAGAATGTCCAGAAACTATTAATTATTACAACTTAATTTCTGCAGAAGTCAAGAGAAGCTGCTACAGTAATATAGAAGGAACAGGCTTCACCCGTGCTTACACCATTGAACCAGTGACCTTTAGACCCCATGAGAATTACACTGGAGAGCTCCCTTTATACTCTAAATCAAGGTTATTGCAAGTATTGTGTGCTGTAGACTTACAATGAAATTCTTCTTAACCGGCCAGACTTTAAAAGAGGACTAGAAAAACTCAGAAATCACTTTCACTCCTCTACTGGAAAAAAAATACACAAGTATGCTGTAGAAGAAGCTCTTGCTTTAGTTTCTGTTAAAGATAGCTAATCCGACACTAACTGAGATGAATAATATAGTTATAACATAAACATGAAAAAAATTTTTTTTATAAAAAAGCTACAGCTAGCTAATTAGAGTCGGTAAACTAGTGGCTACGTACCTACAAAGTCTCATGGGTCCCCCTCCCCCCTTTCTGGATATGCCCCTACTGTATGAAACCCATACATGTTCCACACATGGCAGATGTGTTAGGGTTTATCTTTGGAACTATAGCTAGCTAAAATAGCTTGTGTGCATGCATGAGCTCATGCACACAGAGTCATAATAGTAGCTATATCTCATTTAGTAATAGTTGCTGAATATTGATATTGTTTAGAGAAATGATGATAACAATGCACCCCAAAAGGTCTTGATAAGGATACCAGGAGAATGGGTTTAAGGGTTCTTCCATCACCCTCTCTGTTTAGCATTTTCTCACTTAGATGTAACAGGATGCAGCTAACTTGAGCTATTTGCCATGTCAAATTTTTATTGCATGAACTCATTCTAATTATACATAATAGGGCAATGACCATTAACCAAATGATGACCATTACCAAATAATGATAAGTATACACACACACACACACACACACACACACACACACACACACACACACACACACACACACACACACACACACACACACACACACACACACACACACACACACACACACACACACACACACACACACACACACACACACACACACACACACACACACACACACACACACACACACACACACACACACACACACACACACACACACACACACACACACACACACACACTCTTTCAATAGAATAGTATGTTCATGCACAAGTCTATCACACTGTGTTCATATTCCTACATGCAAGGCTATACTCCATGCCATTCTTCCTATTTATCTTGAAGATACTAGCTATAATATTACAATAGCTAGCTACTTGCTCAAGACCATACATCATTCTGTGTTTATTGTAAGCATTCATGTATATGTTCTTATCTAGGCATGAGAGGAAGGTTAGTGTAATAGTGATGCACTTCATTTCTTATTAATATTCATGAGCTGACACGCCCATAATAATAATGACAACAGGGTGTGTCCGACATTGCTTTTTGAGAAATGGCTGAAAAAAAGGCACTTAAGAGTTTGGAGGACCAGCTCAATTGTGCCATCTGTCTAAATACCTATACTGAACCTAAAGTACTCCAGTGTCACCATGTCTACTGTAGGAAGTGTCTCGCGCGTCTGGTTGTCCGAGACGAGCAGGGACAACTCATCTTAACATGTCCTAAATGTCGCCATGACACACCTATTCCCGCCGATGGGGTGGGGGGCCTTCAATCAGCGTTCGAAGTCAACCACTTCTTGGAGATTATAGACGAGTACAAGAAAAGCAGAGATGCAGTTTCCAGTGTAGAAGGGGCAGAGGGTGATGTGGCATCATCTACTTCCTCAAAGAAACTCACTCCTTACTGCTCTGAGCATGAAGGCAAGGAATTGGAACTTTACTGTGAGAAATGTGAGGAACTCATTTGCTATAAATGTGTATATAAAGGCGGCAAGCATCACAACCATGACAGTGAACAGATAGAGGTGTTAGTTGTGAAGTACAAAGGAGAAATCACATCATCACTAAAGCCAATGGAGGAAGAACTCACCATTGTCAACAAAGCACTGGCACAATTAGATACACGTTCTGGGGAGATATCCGACCAGCGAGCAGCCATCGAAGCCAACATACACAACAAAATTCAGCGACTCCATGAGTTCCTTGATGTTAGGAAGACTGAACTTATTGGCCAACTACACAGAATCGCTCAAAAAAAGCTAAAAGGCCTTGCCACCCAGAGGGACCAGATAGAGACCACACAGGTCCAAATAAGCAGCTGTCTCGACTTTGTGAGAGAGAGACTAAACACAGGCAGTAATGGAGAAGTCTTGAAGATGAAGACCAGAATAGTGAAGCAAGTGAAGGAACTGACTTCTGCATTCCAATCAGACACACTGAAGCCTAATACAGAAGCTGATATTACATTCTCAGTCTCAACTGATGTCACAGCAGTGTGTCAGAACTATGGCCAAGTATATGCAGCAAGAGACCCTGATCCATCCAAGTGCCATGCCACAGGCAAGGGTCTGGAAGAAGCAGTTGTTGGGAAGAAGTCCACGGCTCTCTTTCAAGCTTTCAACTACATGGGTACACCATGTACAGAGCTAATCAAGTCACTAAAGTGTGAGGTCATTTCGGATATAACCAGTGCCAAAGCTCAAGGCAGTGTAGAAAGAAGAGGACAGAACCGGTATGAGATCAACTACTGGCCAACAATGAAGGCAGCTACACATCAAAATAAACAGCCAACACATGAAAGGAAGTCCATTTCCTGTGTCAGTGAAAATACCAGTTGTGCAACTCGGCATTCCAATTCAAAAAATACATTATGTGTATTGCCCATTAGGAGTTACCGTCAACCAGAAGGGGGAGGTGATTGTATCAGACTTTCTCAGTTGTGTTTCTGTCTTTAGTCCTACTGGAGAGAAGTTCAAGTCATTTGGCACATCAGGCTCTGGTCATGGACAATTTTATAATCCAGGTGGTGTGGCAGTAGACAGTGAGGAGAACATTCTAGTGGTGGATTGTGGGAATCATCGAATTCAGAAGTTTACAGCAAATGGCCAGTTCTTGACAGCAGTGGGTACTAAAGGTAATGGACCTCTACAGTTTGATCACCCTATGTACATTGCATACAATGCTAGTAACAATAAACTGTATGTGACTGATGCTAAAAATAATCATGTACAAGTTCTGAACTCTGACCTCACCAATTATAACACTTTTGGGAAGAAAGGCAGTGGCAATGGACAGTTTAACAGTCCACGTGGTATAGCCTGCAACAGCACTGGAAAAATTTATGTAGCTGATTTTGAAAACAATCGTATTCAAGTCTTCACAGCTGGTGGAGGATTCCTATTGACCTTCGGGAGGCATGGTTCAGGTAGAGGTGAACTTAATAGACCTTATGGTATAGCAGTTGATGTGAATGATATGGTGTATGTTAGTGAGTTTAATAATCATCGAGTCTCAGTGTTCACTTCTGAAGGTCAATTTGTGTCTTCATTTGGCGGTCTAGGTAGCCAACAAGGAGAGTCTGTCAATCCCTCAGGAGTAGCAGTAGATAACAGTGGAGTGGTATATGTATGTGATCTCAACAACAGTTGTATTAAGATGTTTTAACATTAAACTAATTAGACTATCTTTCATACAGGAATTACTATGTACTGTTCCTGTTATCCTGTTTCATGTGGATTATAATAACTATGCTCTAGCTATATAATATTTGTGTATAATATTATGTGTACCACTAAACAACAAGGAGAGTTTGTCAATCCCTCAGGAGTAGCAGTAGATAACAGTGGAGTGGTATATGTATGTGATCTCAACAACAGTTGTATTAAGATGTTTTAACATTAAACTAATTAGACTATCTTTCATACAGGAATTACTATGTACTGTTCCTGTTATCCTGTTTCATGTGGATTATAATAACTATGCTCTAGCTATATAATATTTGTGTATAATATTATGTGTACCACTAAAGGTCACATAATGTTGCTATAGATGGTATCATGCAGCCTGAATATTTGTCGAGAAAATTTTTTTAATCCTTTATCACTACTTCCAGATACCAGACTACAAATTATGTGAACTCATTTACTTCATGATTGAGTGAGGATAATGTAGTCAGAGAACAGTAGAGTAAGAACTAGTTGAACATTGGGGGGGGCCAGTCCATGGCCAAAGATGGCAAGAGGCAGTGCCATAGGCACTTGCACAATTAGGGGCATCCCCCCTCAGAAACACTCTGAAAAAAATGAAGCTAGCTCTAGACATCAATTCTGAGGCTAATTTAGTGTTTCGAAAAATGAATATAATACAACTGGCAGTCTAAAAGAAGTGATCAAAGAGCCAAATTTAAGTAAGTTGTGTCGCCAAGGAACAAACTTTCTATACTTTAGGGCAAAAATTGATACCTCACCTAATTTCCCCTGGGGGTAGTTAAATTGTTACCAAGTGTGTGATATTTTGTTGTAGCTAATAAGGATGCACACTTCTACCTCAGTAACATGGTGTAATTTTTACATGGGTACTGCATGTACATGTCTTGTAGGTGATGTAATGTGGACATGTTAAACTTGTTAGAATGAAACTACATGCTGCTTTACAAGTGTTTTTTTTTTTTTTTCTTTACCTTATGGCCAAAAGATAGAGGAAAAATTGTCCGAAGAAGGTCATACTCAAAGACACAATATTGCTGCTAGAATTGGTTGTATGTGTGCAAAGTTCTTAATAGAACAAGTTAATAGGTTCAGTAGTAGCTAAATAAAATATTCCTGGAGGGAAAATAAAAACAATTTATCATGAAGACAGACTTATTGTTAGGAAAAGCAAATCAAATCAATTCAAAACAACTCCTGGAATCAAGACTGAAGTAAAAGAAGAGTATGAAATATCTAATTCTACAATCCAGAGGAGGCTAGAGAAGCTGGGCTTTTTGGTCCTAAACCTACAGGAAGAGTCCTTAATTGTCTTAAACAAGCTTGGTTAAATTTTGCAAAGATTCACTGATATTGGACTTAGGATAATGGTATGGGGGTGTATACACTAGGTTTTTACAAATGTTGAAGATAGGCTAAATGGGAATGCTTACATTGATTTGCTTGGGAACTATATGATTTCTAGTGTCCATCTATTTATTGTCAATCAGGGGTGTAGACAAGGGGGGGACTTGGGGGGCTTAAGCCCCGCTAGAATTTTCAGAAAATGAGATTAACTAGATAGCTAATAATTATAATATCTAATAAGCTCAGGCTCTGGCCTTTATATTTTTTATAAACTGCATATGATGTGCATTGTAGTGGTTTAGTAAACAGTATTTAACCATGACAGTAGTGGTTAACAGGTAAGCATGGTAACATTGCTCAGAGAACTTGCTTTACTCTTAGCGTAGTTGCTAGTACCATGTCTGTGAATCTCTAAGATAGTAGTTTAGCACTCCTTTAAAGCCAGATTAATTATCCAATGAATATAAGGCCAGCTATCAGCCTAGCCAGCAGTCAGCCTGAACTGGTGAGCTAAGTAGTGTATTCTAAAATATAGCTTTACTAGCTTGAAAGTGATTTTGAAGATCATGATGTTTCAGTACAGAATCCACTACTATCTTCAAATGAAATAGAGCCTAGCCTATCCTTGCGTAGCTATATAAAAATATTATTTGAATATTACTCTAATTTGCTCTCTTACACCTCTTGGATTTTGAAAAAAAAAATTTGCCTCTGCACTTTGTGCAGGAGGGGGCATATCCCCCTTCCACACCCTCCCCCTTGAGCTGAATTGCAGTTCTTTTGCCTTTACCTTATTAGCCCCCCCCCCCAGTCCTAAAAAGTTGTCTACACCCCTGTCAATACATGATCTTTCAACAGGATACAGGGGCGGATCCAGAATTTTGGAAGGAGGGGGGCTAACTGCATATGAATATTAGAGGACCCGCCCTCCTCCCCCCAAGCCAGGATGCTAAAAATGAGTAGCTACAATCTGATGATATTATTGTGATTATGAAGAGAATATTAATTATTGCACATAAAAAAAAAACAGTTAAAGGTTTATATGGTATGGCTAGATATGCTACAACTGCAGCAGCATGCGGAAGACAAGTCCCATGGATAAAGCTTGGCACTAAGCAGGGGTGTAGACAACTGGAGGGACTAATGCCCCCTCCTGCACAAAGTGCGGAAGCAAAAATATCTTTAAAATCCAAGAGGTGTAAGAGAGCAAATTAGAGTAATATTCAAATAAATATGTACACAAGGATAGGCTAGGCTCTATTTCATTTGAAGTTGGTGAATTTTATACTGAAGCATCATCACTTTGAAGCTAGTAAAACTAGCTATATTTTTGATCAAAAAACCTCCTGGCTAATTCAGGCTGCTAGCTGGCCTTAAATTCATTGGATGATTCACCTGACTTTAAAGGAGTGCTAAACCACTAACTTAGAGATTCACAGACATGGTACTAGCTACTAGCAATTAGGCAAGAAGTCAATTTTAAGCAGCTTACCTGTTAACCATTAGCTACTGTCATGGTTAAATAGTGTTTACCAAACCACTACAATGCACATCATATGCAGCTAAAAATAAAAAATAACTAAAGAATTAAGCCAGAGCCTGTTAAAATCTTGGGGCTCCTAACCACCCCTTGTCTACACCCCTGCTAAACATTGTGTCAATGAACATGTTAATTGCTAAAAGTATGTTACATCATTTTTATGACTAGCTCTCACTGTATATAAACACTAAGGAATGCACAAATGATATTTATGAATATCATTAACTAACTTGGAGGGGGGGGGGCTTCAGCCCCCAAAGCCCCCCTGGATCCGCCACTGGGATAATGTGTCCTGCCATATTATATACAGCTGTGATGCATAGTGCACTGGCAAGTAAAATTGTTGGTGTACTTTGAATAGAGCATCAACTCATTTTTTGGAAGGGTCAGGCCCCCCAACAGAAATACTGGGGGGACACCACTGGTTTCTCTGGCCTCCATGGTTCCTACTCCAGTGATTAGTATACTTCTGTTTGTGCCCTTGGTTTAGCTTGCAAAGGTGATGAAATGGAATGTATATCTTCATTGTCTGAGTGCATAGCCTGTATGTATTATTATTGGTGGGGCCACCCTTTCTACTTTCCTGGAGAATAAACAACAATGTAGCTGAGGAATATTTATGATATATATAAGGTTTAGAGTTGGAAGAGGAAATGGTGACTGAATTCCTGACAGCGTCTGCTGTGTCAAGACTACACAGCATGGCGTACAAGTACTGGAATGTGAATGGGGAGTATGGGAATGAGACTGTTATTTGAAGTACTAGTCTTGTGTAAATGTGTAAGATTATATTATAATGGTATAGCATTTGATTCTACTCCATCTCTTCCATCAGGTATCAGAAGCAGATAGGGTATCCAGTGCAAGGCATCTGAAGGAGGAGGGGGGAATGGGATACGAAGGGCACAAAATTCAGACGAGTTTCCCCACCTCTATCGCCAAGTTCAAGCTGAAGTTCCAGGGTCTCCCATCTTTGTTATAAAGCTGGCTAATAAGTGAGTGAGTGTGTCCATGTGTAGTAGGTGTGGTCACAATAGAAACCATTCCCCCTCAGTGCTCATCATATTGAAGTCCAGATACTTGCTGATGAATAATAATGGGAATGCTATTTCCTTATTTGAATGTGACAACGAAAGCACCAGAAGATAAGTACCAGTAACTGTAGCCAACCCTGAACTCTTCAAACAGATGGAAACGATATGAAAATGAATTGCTAGTCTTCTAAATTCAAAGTGAACCCTTAACTGCTGTAAGCAGTGCAATGTTTCTTCTTTGTATTGTATATATGCCACAGGAAGTAGTAAGACTGGCCAAGATGGTGGGGTACGTTAGTATTGGGACAGTAAAATACCTCTACCAAGAAGATGGATGCTTCCACTTCCTTAAGTGAAATCCTCGTCTCCAGGTAATTGATGTGCAACAACTACTACTGATAGCAATAAAATGCCTTGAATACTACATGGACACAATGATTAGATATGGCTATTATAGCTAGTGGCATTCTATCTGGTTATATTATGATGCAATGTTATATCTTTATTTCTGATTGAACTCTGTTGTTAGGTGGAACATCCATGCACAGAGATGGTGTCCTATAAATTCTGGTAGAAAATCCCATGAAATGTTGTTTGGCTTTAGCAGTTAACACAACATGTTAATTAACATGAGCCACACACTCTTTAGGTAAATGGGGAATCTCTAAAGCCCTAGAATGTCCAGAAACTATTAATTATTACAACTTAATTTCTGCAGAAGTCAAGAGAAGCTGCTACAGTAATATAGAAGGAACAGGCTTCACCCGTGCTTACACCATTGAACCAGTGACCTTTAGACCACACGAGAACTACACTGGAGAGCTCCCTTTATACTCTAAATCAAGGTTATTGCAAGTATTGTGTGCTGTAGACTTACAATGAAATTCTTCTTAACCGGCCACTTACATACAGACTTTAAAAGAGGACTAGAAAAACTCAGAAATCACTTTCACTCCTCTACTGGAAAAAAAATACACAAGTATGCTGTAGAAGAAGCTCTTGCTTTAGTTTCTGTTAAAGATAGCTAATCCGACACTAACTGAGATGAATAATATAGTTATAACATAAACATGAAAAAAAATTTTTTATAAAAAAGCTATAGCTAGCTAATTAGAGTTGGTAAACTAGTGGCTACGTACCTACAAAGTCTCATGGGTCCCCCTCCCCCCTTTCTGGATATGCCCCTTCTGTATGAAACCCATACATTTTCCACACATGGCAGATGTGTTAGGGTTTATCTTTGGAACTATAGCTAGCTAAAATAGCTTGTGTGCATGCATGAGCTCATGCACACAGAGTCATAATAGTAGCTATATCTCATTTAGTAATAGTTACTGAATATTGATATTGTTTAGAGAAATGATGATAACAATGCACCCCAAAAGGTCTTGATAAGGATACCAGGAGAATGGGTTTAAGGGTTCTTCCATCACCCTCTCTGTTTAGCATTTTCTCACTTAGATGTAACAGGATGCAGCTAACTTGAGCTATTTGCCATGTCAAATTTTTATTGCATGAACTCATTCTAATTATACATAATAGGGCGATGACCATTAACCAAATGATAATACTGTGATGACCATTACCAAATAATGATAAGTATAGACACACACACACACACACACACACACACACACACACACACACACACACACACACACACACACACACACACACACACACACACACACACTCTTTCAATAGAATAGTATGTTCATGCACAAGTCTATCACACTGTGTTCATATTCCTACATGCAAGGCTATACTCCATGCCATTCTTCCTATTTATCTTGAAGATACTAGCTATAATATTACAATAGCTAGCTACTTGCTCAAGACCATACCTCATTCTGTGTTTATTGTAAGCATTCACGTATATGTTCTTATCTAGGCATGAGAGGAAGGTTAGTGTAATAGTGATGCACTTCATTTCTTATTAATATTCATGAGCTGACACGCCCATAATAATAATGACAACAGGGTGTGTCCGACATTGCTTTTTGAGAAATGGCTGAAAAAAAGGCACTTAAGAGTTTGGAGGACCAGCTCAATTGTGCCATCTGTCTAAATACCTATACTGAACCTAAAGTACTCCAGTGTCACCATGTCTACTGTAGGAAGTGTCTCGCGCGTCTGGTTGTCCGAGACGAGCAGGGACAACTCATCTTAACATGTCCTAAATGTCGCCATGACACACCTATTCCCGCCGATGGGGTGGGGGGCCTTCAGTCAGCGTTCGAAGTCAACCACCTTTTAGAGATTATAGACGAGTACAAGAAAAACAAGGATGCAGTTTCCAGTATAAAAGGGGCAGAGGGTGATGTGGCATCATCTACTTCCTCAAAGAAACTCACTCCTTACTGCTCTGAGCATGAAGGCAAGGAATTGGAACTTTACTGTGAGAAATGCGAGGAACTCATTTGCTATAAATGTGTATATAAAGGCAGCAAGCATCACAACCATGACAGTGAACAGATAGAGGTGTTAGTTGTGAAGTACAAAGGAGAAATCACATCATCACTAAAGCCAATGGAGGAAGAACTCACCATTGTCAACAAAGCACTGGCACAATTAGATACACGTTCTGGGGAGATATCCGACCAGCGAGCAGCCATCGAAGCCAACATACATAACAAAATTCAGCGACTCCATGAGTTCCTTGATGTTAGGAAGACTGAACTTATTGGCCAGCTACACAGAATCACTCAAAAAAAGCTAAAAGGCCTTGCCACCCAGAGGGACCAGATAGAGACCACACAGGTCCAAATAAGCAGCTGTCTCGACTTTGTGAGAGAGAGACTAAACACAGGCAGTAATGGAGAAGTCCTAAAGATGAAGACCAGAATAGTAAAGCAAGTGAAGGAACTGACTTCTGCATTCCAATCAGACACACTGAAGCCTAATACAGAAGCTGATATTACATTCTCAGTCTCAACTGATGTCACAGCAGTGTGTCAGAACTATGGCGAAGTATATGCAGCAAGAGATCCTGATCCATCCAAGTGCCATGCCACAGGCAAGGGTCTGGAAGAAGCAGTTGTTGGGAAGAAGTCCACGGCTCTCTTTCAAGCTTTCGACTACATGGGTACACCATGTACAGAGCTAATCAAGTCACTACAGTGTGAGGTCATTTCAGATATAACCAGTGCCAAAGCTCAAGTCAGTGTAGAAAGAAGAGGACAGAACCGGTATGAGATCAACTACTGGCCAACAATCAAGGGGAGGAACCAGCTACACATCAAAATAAACAGCCAACACATGAAAGGAAGTCCATTTCCTGTGTCAGTTGTGCAACTCGGCATTCCAATTCAAATAATACATAATGTGTATGGCCCATTAGGAGTTACAGTCAACCAGAAGGGGGAGGTGATTGTATCAGACGTTGTAAACAGTTGTGTTTCTGTTTTTAGTCCTACTGGAGAGAAGCTCAAGTCATTTGGAACTTTAGGCTCTGGTCATGAACAATTTTCTTATCCATGGGGTGTGGCAGTAGACAGTGAGGAGAACATTCTAGTGTTGGATTCTCGGAATCATCGAATTCAGAAGTTTACAGCAAATGGCCAGTTTTTGACAGCAGTGGGTACTAAAGGTAATGGACCTCTACAGTTTGATCACCCTATGTACATTGCATACAATGCTAGTAACAATAAGCTGTATGTGACTGATGCTGCAAATAATCGTGTACAAGTTCTGAACTCTGACCTCACCAATTATAACACTTTTGGGAAGAAAGGCAGTGGCAAAGGACAGTTTAACAAACCACGTGGTATAGCCTGCAACAGCACTGGAAAAATTTATGTAGCTGATTTTGAAAACAATCGTATTCAAGTCTTCACAGCTGGTGGAGGATTCCTATTGACCTTTGGTAGGCATGGTTCAGGTAGAGGTGAACTTAATAGACCTTATGGTATAGCAGTTGATGTGAATGATATAGTGTATGTTAGTGAGTTTAATAATCATCGAGTCTCAGTGTTCACTTCTGAAGGTCAATTTGTGTCTTCATTTGGCGGTCTATGTAGCCAACAAGGAGAGTTTAACAAACCCACAGGAGTAGCAGTAGATAACAGTGGAGTGGTATATGTATGTGATAGTTTCAACGGTTGTATTAAGATATTTTAGTATCAACATTAGAATCTGTTCTTGTTGTCACTCCTGTTCTATACAATATGTGTATATAATAATAATATATAGCTACGTATTAAAATATGCTATTTCTGTATGTTATGTGTACTACTATAAAAATTTTACTGCTTAACTTTGCTAAAGGTTCTCCACTGCCGTTAAGAGTGTTGTATCTTCTGTCAGATCTGCTTAGCTAAATATAGCATCAATTTTAGACTTTTAGGACAACTTAACAATGAAAAATGAATATAATAATTATGACATCACATTCTAGACTATAAAATCAATAGTCACGTTGTTATAAAGAGAGTGTTTGAAGGCAAGTAGATGTCACCAAGGCTGGTAATCCCTACAACAGGCTGATGTGTGAGAGCCCTAGAGTTAGGTTTTCATCTTATGTGATTTTTTTTTTGTAGGAGGGAAAAAAAGTGTTACACAGGGAGACAAAAATGGGAACAATTTATTTTTTTGAGTATAGGGAAAAGATTCTGTATTCATCTCTGCTTCAACATAAATAACGTATATGGATAGCGTACAGACCCACCTAACCTCCCTTCATTTCTGTTAACTCTTGCAGTTGTGGCTATGTATATATGTTTCATTTTCCTCCTGCATTGATTTCACTCTACTTTGGAAATTCATGACTTAATAATATTATGGCTGGCTCACATAACTTCTTCCGCACAGTTCCATAAAATTTTAATCCCCACCTCCTTAAATGAACCACAATAATTGTAACTTTCCAAGGGGAAAAGGGAAAAACAAATACACTCATGTATATAGCTATATACCTACTTAGTTTTGTGTGAAATATGAATTCAGACTGAATGCCACAGACATCCAAAGCTGTTTAACTTAATATTCCATCTATCTTCAGCTCTCTACAAATCTTCTCAGACTTGTCCCTCTAACTTGGTCAAACATATATTCCACAAATCTGCTAATTGTTGTTTTACATTCTTAGGTTTCAATTTGAAATATGGCAATCAATTTTGTAAAGATTATTCTATCCATCACATTTTCCGTTCCAATGTTATTAGAGATCTCAGAATTGCACAACCATATTTATCCATCAGCAAAAATTTAATTGAGTCAGTTGTAATTTCTTTATCCACGTCAACCACCTAATCCATTTCTATTTCTTACTTTTATTTTTTACACCTATTTTGGTGTGTTAATAATAATAATAATAATAATAATAATAATAATAATAATAATAATAATAATAATAATAATAATAATAATAATAATAATAATAATAATAATAATAATAATAATAATAATAATAATATAATAAAATTTAATCTATGATACGGTAATAGATAAAGTAGTGGATACAATGGCTGAAAAGGCACTTTGGAGGACCAGCTCAAGTGTGCCATGTGCCATCTGTCTAGACACCTATACTGAACCTAAAGTACTCCAGTGTCACCATGTCTATTGTAGGAAGTGCCTTGTGCGTCTGGTTGTCCGAGATCAGCAGGGACAACTCATCTTAACCTGTCCTAAATGTCGCCAGGACACATCCATTCCTGCCGATGGGGTGGGATGTCTTCAGTCAGTGTTCGAAGTCAATCACTTCTTGGAGATTATAGATGAGTACAAAAAAAGCAAGGATGAAGTTATCAGTCTAGAAGGGGCAGAGGGTGATGTAGCATCATCTACTCCCTCAAAGAAACTAACTCCTTACTGCTCTGAGCATGAAGGCAGGGAGCTAGAACTTTACTGTGAGAAATGTGAGGAACTCATTTGCTATAAATGTGTATATAAAGGTGGCAAGCATCACAACCATGACAGTGAACAGATAGAGGTGTTAGTTGAGAAGTACAAAGGAGAAATCATGTCATCACTGTGGTATACTGAGACAACTGAGCATGCTCACTCACTAACTAGAATAATTATTATGTCATTAGTTTGTGCACTTTAATAGTTGGCCAGTTTTATGTTCAGCCAGAGTGCAGTGTATCAGAATATCATTGTGTGTGTAGTAAAAGATTTTCTATAAAGTTCTATAAAGGTTAGCGTGCAGGACAGCTAGTAAGCTGCCGTTTAGTTGACGACCCTACCGCTTGGCTCTCGGGAGGCAGTTTGTCACAATCACTAAAGCCAATGGAGGAGAAACTCACCATTGTCAACAAAGCACTGGCACGGTTAGATACATATTCTGGGGAGATATCTGACCAGAGAGCAGGCATCGAAGCCAACATACACGACAAAATTCAGCGACTTCATCAATTTCTTGATACTAGGAAGACAGAACTTATTGGGCAAGTACACCAAATCACTCAAAGGAAGTTAAAAGGCCTTGCTATACAGAGGGACCAGATAGAGACCACACAGGTCCAAATAAGCAGCTGTCTCAACTTTGTGAGAGAGAGACTAAATGCAGGCTGTGATGGAGAAATCCTAAAGATGAAGATCAGAATAGTGAAACAAGTGAACAAACTAACTTCTGCATTCCAACCAGACACACTGAAACCTAATACAGAAGCTGATATTACATTCTCAGTCTCACCTGATGTCACAGCAGTGTGTCAGAACTATGGCAAAGTATATGCAGCAAGAGACCCTGATCCATCAAAATGCCATGCCACAGGCAAGGGTCTGGAAGAAGCAGATGTTGGGAAGAAGTCTAGGGCTCTCATTCAAGCCTTCAACTACATGGGTAAACCATGTACAGAGTTAATCAAGTCACTACAGTGTGAGGTCATTTCGGATATAACTGGTACCAAAGCTCAAGGCAGTGTAAAGAGAAGAGAACAGAACCTGTACGAGATCAAATACCAGCCCACAATCATGGGGAGGAACCAGCTACACATCAAAATAAACAGCCAACACATCAAAAGAAGTCCGTTTCCTGTGTCAGTGAAAATACCAGTTAAGCAACTCGGCATTCCAATTCAAATAATACATGATATATATAACCCATCAGGAGTAACAGTCAACCAAAATGGGGAGGTGATTGTATCAGAGTTACTAAAGCAATTGGGTTTCTGTTTTTAGTCCTACTGGAGAGAAGCTCAAGTCATTTGGCACTTCAGGCTCTGAATTTCCTAATTCAGGTGGTGTGGCAGTAGACGGCGAGGAGAACATTCTAGTGGTGGATTGTGATAATCATCGAATTCAGAAGTTTACAGAAAATGGCCAGTTCCTGACAGCAGTGGGTACTAAAGGTAATGGACCTCTACAGTTTGTTCATCCTATGTGCATTACATACAGTGCTAGTAACAATAAGCTTTATGTGACTGATACGGGAAACAACCATGTACAAGTTCTGAACTTTGACCTCACCTTTTCCAGCACTTTTGGGAAGAAAGGCAGTGACAAAGGACAGTTTAACAGTCCACGTGGTATAGCCTGTAACAGCTCTGGAAAGGTTTATATAAGTGAATATGGAAACAATCGCATTCAAGTCTTCAAGGCTGATGGGGCATTCCTATCAATGTTCGGGAGGCGTGGTTCAGGTAGAGGTGAACTTAATAGCCCTTGTGGTATAGCAGTGGATGTGAATGATATAGTGTATGTTAGTGAGTTTAATAATAATCGAGTCTCAGTGTTCACTTCTGAAGGTCAGTTTGTGTCTTCCTTTGGTAGTCAAGATAGCCAACAAGGAGAGTTAGACTATCCCACAGGAGTAGCAGTAGATAACAGAGGAGTGGTATATGTATGTGACCTCAAGAACAGTTGTATTAAGATGTTTTAGCATCATACCTTATCTCATTGTTTATGTATACCACTAAGATGTTGGAATAACATTGTTACTGTTTACTATGGATGGTTGGTATCATGTAGCTATCCTGAAATATTTGTCAGGTAGAAAATATTTTTTTATCTTTTGTCACTACTTCCAGGGACCAGACTACAAATATTATTGTGTGAACTTTGAACTTGTTATTTGAATTTACTTGAGGATTGAATAATGTAATCATCGAATAATCTTACAATCTTACATTATAACAACATAGAAATAATTAACTGAATATTTCAATTATAATAATTATACTACAAAGGTTTTGAAGTTGGATGTAACAGAAGACAATATCATGCTATTACATACATACAAATAAACTCCCAGACACCTTTATATCATCAAACTCTCATGGACAAAATTTTCTATTTTTATGTCATCATTGAAACAGGATGGTAGGAGTGTGATTATCGGAGAGTGTGACACTCTTGACCATAGATCTAGTTGACCTGCCCCCATACTCAAAATCATCTTCCTCCACCTATGAGTAATAATATAGAAGGAACAGGCTTCACCCATGCTTATACCATGGAACCAGTGACCTTTAGACCCCACAAGAACTACACTGGAGAACTCCCTGGTTACATGACCTGGAGACCAACAGGAAGAAGAATGACTTCAATTCACACACTTACATGAAGGTGAAAAAGTAATGAGCAGCTAATGGTATGAAATCAGGTTTTGTAAAGGATGTCCAGATGAACTGGTTATATATATACAGAACATGGGTGTAGTCACACCAATTTGGGTCTATGTTAAATGTCCCTCATCCATAATGTACTTGTTTTATGTAACAGGGGTGTAGGAAGGTATTTCAAGGTGGGGCAGCCCATCACACCAGTGTAAAATTCCCTGGAGCTAGGGGGCCTGGGGGCATGTCCTCAGGAAAATTTTGAAATATGGCTCTCAGTCTGTAGTACTCTCTGGGTGTCCAAAATGTCTGATTTGTAGAGAGATGAGCTATACTCTATTAAGTTTTCCCTAGATATCATACCAACCTGCTACATCAAAATGCAAAAATATAATTAAAGAGGATAATCAGTTTTCTTCCAAATATTTACTGTCATATTTACTGTCATGGGCCTTAGGGTACATCAACCCACCTACAGTAACTATCTATTTGTTCTTTATTTGATATATCAGTCAACCATTATAGAAAAGAATGGGACCTTCTCAATTTGAGAAAATAACATCACACAAAACATGTAATGCATAACTTATTTGGGGTATCAGGTGAAGTATATTTATTATTTTTTTTGTTTTGTTTTTTAAGTGATATTTTAAGCTTGGGACAATTTTCTGCCTAGTTCATTAATAGCTGAAGGAAATTAGAGTCAGATTCATCCCCACTCCCCCTAAATGCAAGACCTTCTCTGGCCAAATATTTCACACTTGACATAAGAATCAATTCTCTAGCTTTTCATGTGCACGCTTCGAAGACAGCATTTCAGACTTGTAGTAGGTAAGATAACTACTTTTAATACCAATTCCTCTTGCGTCTTAGATTTTTGATGATTATCTAAAAACTAGAAAAACCTTTAAAGCACTGTCAGATTTGAAGACCCTCCGTGAGCTTTCATGCAAACATAGCATAAAACACTGTCATTGTCTTCATTATAATAAAGCCATGACCATCTAGAGGATCTTTTCACAATAACAAATTGGAATCTAGCTATAAATGATTCTAGAATTATAGTTGGCTAGCCACTAGCTACACTTACAGTATTCCCAAAGTTCCTTGGAAAATTGGCTGGTAAGGTTTGGAGACCACATTACTAGTATCTGGAGAAGCTTGCCACAATAACTTAATAAGTACTGTCAAACATTTGCAGAGGTGACTATTACTTAGTCTGGAGAAAAAGTGGGCATGGCCGCCCCAGATGCCCCCTTCCTATGCCTATGTGTAACTATTAGCTAATACAATGCACAAAGAGGGATTTATTATGTAGGTGAAGCCATCCACACTGCCAACTTTACTTGTAGCTAATGAGGTTAATGGTGGAAAAGTTGTCAGGTATTTTCATGGATAAAGTACAGTAATAGATGAGCCATTATTGCAGTTCACTCATATTCATTTTAGCTAAAAATTGCTATGTAGCTAATTAAGGGAGTTATAGAGTACCCTCTGTGAGATGCCTTGGGCCTTGGCTTTCTGGCTACTAGATCATCTCCTGTATATTATAACTTGATGTGACTGTGGAATGTGGGCATGCCCAGTGATCAATGAATATGATCCACTAATAGTCACATGGTAATATAAGACAGGCTAGCTAATAGCTGCCTACTACATCATGTTATTCTCTGATGGTATTATTATGCATATATTATTATATAGGGTGATGAACCACTTCAATCCCTGACCAGCAGAGGAAACTTTAGTAATGGCTATGTGAAGGGAAGCAAGGCAGAATCTCATATTCAACCCAGGACAGCTGATATGGTGGTAATAATAATACTATTATTACGATGTGTAAAATTTCTCTAGGAAACAAATTAGAAATGGTGGGGTTATATTATTGGGATGTGGTACTATTTGGACAGGATACACCCATTTATGTATTACTATGCCCATTATTTTTAAAGACTGCACCCAATTTGATACAACACATTTGCATAGATATTTGTATGGCTCAAGTAAAAAATATCTTTGCCTGTGGTTATAAGGTCCATGCTATTCCTACCTGGTGTTCCCATCAGGCATGATAGCATAAGCTGATCATTTCTGTATATTATAGCTAGCTATAAACCTTTTACTTTGTAGCTAATAATATTTTTTGCTAATGTCATAGTATAAAAGTGTTCTCATTGCAAATTCTCGTTTTAGGCTCCTAGACTCGTTGTTTTATATTCTATGGGATAGCTAGTTGGTCAGGTATCCACCATAACCCATTGTATCTCTGTGTTCTATAATAGGTTGGCTATACTACAAGTACATCCTAATACTCAAAGGAGAATTGAGAAAGGGGACCCAGCTGAATTCTCAATCCTAACTCACCCTCGTCAATATGCCCCTCTGACCCACTGCCATTACAGAGTTCTCTGTTGAGCAAACCTCGCTCTCTGGGGAGAGGGGATATCGGAGTGAATGGAGTCTGGGTTTGCTAGGAATAACCACCTCCTGGGTGAGCCCAGCAATAGGGACGGAGGAAGTTTCCACAGAGCAGGTTAGTGCAAGGACAGAGTGAAGACCTTGGAAACTCTTTTTCTGAATGAAAACACTCTCTTCCATTCCCATGAAATGAGGACACCTCTGTATTAAAGATACTTGGAAATAATTAGCAGTGGTC